>CAUYQG010112897.1:0-53460 GCA_963574415.1 Tarsius wallacei | reverse complement strand
TAATAATAAATGGATCTGTGACTTATTTTTTAAGCTTAGAATGTTTTTTTCATCTTTAAAGAATCGTACTCAGTGATCTATTCAGAAACAAATAATTGAATGCCACATGTTCTCACTCATAAGTGGGTCCTGAACATTTATTACAATACTACAAGAGAGGACTCGTCAGTAGAATGACAGTGCCGGGGGGGGGAGGGGGGGAGGCCCAAACCTTACCTGTATGTAAACCACTTATGTACCTAATCCTGACTTGTACCCCACACATCTTTAAAATGGAGAAAAAAAAGTGAGTTTGTACCAAACATTAATGGAAAAAAATGTCACATCAATAATATCTTACATTGACAAAGCAATTTAAACCATTTGGAGCTTTCATATTTATTATCTTTTGATTCTTTAATTCTAAGGAGGTATTATTATTTTATCCTACAGAAAAGAAAACTAGTCTTCAGAAAGGCTAAGTGATTTGCTCCAAGTCATATAACCAGCAAGAGGCAGTGCTAGGAAGCACCAGATGTTCAGACATAAGGTGCAATGACTTCTCCATTCAAAACATTGCCTTTCTGGTGGAAGGGGGTTGCTTAGGTAAGCGCCTAGAATCATTCTTTATGAGGCACAAATAAGATTTCCGCTATAAGTTAGAAAAAAAAATTCTCAGTTTTCTCCTTAACAAAGTTATTCTGTCAATAACGTCTGTGAATAGTTATTGTAGATGATTATATAGTATCATCTCTACGTGGGCCATTTATTTGATTTTGTTCTTCATGTCCACGACAATATCCCTATCTCAGGAAGTCCTTTTGTAAATGCAAGTTACGCAAATAAAGGGCTCAAGAGAAGAGTGCAAATTAATCAGTACAGGTCTATGATGGACTTATTCACTAGAGCACAGTGTTTGGCACATATAGGCACACAATAACTATTTGCTACAAGAATAGAGAAACAATTCTTTAGCTGATAAAAAAATAGTGGAAACAAATACCTCTCTCTAGGAATTTTATATCAATATTAAGATAGCAATTAACTGGTCTCTATTTCTTGTTACTCTTACAAAATCATTCGGTATTTTCTGAGTACCTACTATGAACTCAGGGTTGTCTAGTTGTTATGAGGAAAGCAAGAGTGGTAAAATCAGAGCTAACATATGTTTTCCACATGCTAGAACTTGTTTAATGTTTTTGATATATGCTTTCTCATTTAAATTCCATTGAATCCTTGTAACATCCCTACGAAGTAGGTATAATACAACCCCATTGTATAGGTAAGGAATCTGAAGCGTGGAAAGAGAACTGTCTTGTCCAAAGAAATACGGCCAGTAAGTACAGCCAGGATTCTAACCTAGGTAACCAGAGTTCATAGTTTTAACTCTACTAGACTGTCTTTTCCTAGTATAACACGCACCATCTACCTTCAAGATATATATACAATTCTGATAGAAAAGGTTAATATTGTAGTTTTATAGGTTACTGAGCAGGAGAGGAAAGTAAAAATACTATGGACAAACTGGCTGTTATTTGTTGGTTCAAATGCTTATTGAATACCTCTGTACTGAGTGAGCATCACAGTTAGGTCTAGTAATGCTTTGGTGAAGTTCATTTGGAATCCATGGGCTGATCAGATAAAGAAAGATGACCAGGTAAAACTGCAGTTATCTAGCAATCCCAGAATTGTAACAGTGAAAATTAAGAGAAAACAGAGAATAAAAATTTATTCTTTCAGCAAATATTTACTGTATTACTTGTGTGGTATGCAAAGCTCTGTGCTAGGTGCTGGGGATATAGTAATGAATATGCCTTCGTTGAACTTATGTGCTAGTGGGGCATGAAGGTGTGGAAAGGCATTTAAGCTCCTTGCACACGTGAAAAATCACTTTATTATTGCTGAGATAACGGCCATATGGAGTGCTAAGACCACATATAGTCTGAGGGGTCAGGGAAGACTGCCATGAGGAAATGATATTTCAACTGAGCTCTAAAGGGTAAGTAAGGTTAGCTGTGTAAGAAGGGAGGGATGAGTGGGACACAGAGAAGAAAGCATGCATAAAAGCTTGAGGCAGAAATGATACAACTCATCCCAGCCATAAGGCCAGCACAGCTGGAATGAGAGAGAGGTTTGAGCAGAGGCTAATGAGGTAGATGGAGGTCAGAAAATACAGGCTTTCTAATTTTTGTTGTTTTTTTTTTGAGTCAGAGTCTTATTCTGTCATCCAGGCTGGAGTGCCAGTGGCATGATCACAGCTCGCCACAGCCTTGACCTCCTGGACTCAGGCCATCCTTCTGCCTCAGCCTCCTGGGTAGCTGGAACTACAGGTACACACCACCATGCCTGGCTAATTTTTAAAATTTTTTTGTAGAGATAAGGTCTTGCTATGTTGTCTAGGTTGGTCTCAAATTCCTGGGCTCGAGTATTCCTCTTGTCCTGGCCTCCCAAAGTGCTAGGATTACAGGCGTGAGTCATTGTACCTGGTCCCCAGTTTCATTTTTAAAAACTACTCTGACTACTTGGAGGAGCTTGAAGAGAGACATAAGCAGATGCAGAAAAGTCAGTTAGGAGGCTATTATAGAAGCCTAAGTCAGAATTGTATTGGCTTGGACTCGGTGACAGTAGGGGATAGGAAGAGATCTTCATGTTTTAGATACGTGATAGGAAGAAATGCCAAGCAGACTATTTAGGTATTTCCTTTGATCAAATGTGGGGATGGGTTTGTTTACAAGATATAGATGACTGGAGGAGAACCTGGTTTAATTTCCTGGGAAAGCCCATGAGTTCGGTTTGGGAAACACCAAGTTTCAATCGGGAGACCATGAATCTGATCCTCCCTCAGTCAGCTTCAGATCCTTTAAGTCTCTTTCAGCACAAGCACTTTGCTATGCTGAGTGTGATTTAGTGTTTAAAGATATAGTATGTATTTTTCATACAACATGGCCCCTAAATGCAAGCCAACTTCTTCATCTGGTTTTCAAACAGAATCAGCCATCTGTTTCAACGCTGGAAGAAAAGCAGGTTGTGCCGAACTTAACGGAGACAGTACACTGATCTCTAACATGGTGTTCTCCTAAGAGACTTTCTACAGAAATTAGAGACGGGCTCGGTGGCTCAGCCTGTAATCCCACGCCTTTGGGAGGCTGAGGTGAGTGGATTGCCTGAGCCCGTGGGTTCGAGACCCGACTGGGCAGGCGAAACCTCATCTCTACAATAAATCAAAAAAATTAGCTGGGGGTGGTAGCGCGCGCCTGCAGTTCCAGGTACTTGGAAGGCTGAGGCGGAACTTATTTACTTGGTTGAAGGAGTTCCAGCCAAGACAGACTGTACCCTAGATATCTGGGATTTTTTTCTGCTTCATTCTCTCTTCTCCTAGATTCTGAAGGCAGCCTAAAGCTCTTGTACTTACCTGACCCTGCCTGGTTTACTCTAGACTTAACCTTTCACCAGTGTGAATTGCAGTGCTTCCGTTCCCTCCTGTTCTGCTGCTTCCAATATTCTTTTTTTTTTTTTCTGAGTTGGAGTCTCACTCTGTCGCCCAGACTGGAGTGCAGTGGCCGCTCCCGGCCACCGCAGCCTCGACCTGCTGGGCTCCGGCGATCCTTCCGCCTCAGCCTTCCGAGTAGCCGGAACTACAGGCACGCGCTACCACGCCCAGCTAATTTTTTGATTTATTGTAGAGATGAGGTCTTGCTTGCCCAGGCGGGTCTCGAACCCGCGGGCTCAGGCAATCCACTCACCTCAGCCTCCCAAAGGCGCGGGATTAAAGGCTGAGCCACCGAGCCCGGCTCTCTTCTACTTTTAAGGACTCATGTTATTAGATTGAGTTTGCCCAGATAATCTAAGATTATCTTCCTAGTTTGAGGTCTTTAACCTGAATCACATCTGCAAAGTCCCTTTCTCCATGTAGGTAACCTATTCACAGGTTCTGAGGATTCAAGGGTAGGCATTTTGGGGGGGCACTAGTCTGCCTACTACTCTTTACCTGTGCTCTTGCTCCTCCTTTCTTTCCAAATTCTGCCAACTTTACTTCCTTTTCTTCCTTTCCCTCCCTTCTTTTCACCCTATCTCCTTCTCCCCCTCAGTCTTTTCTTCTTCCTTTTTAATTATTTTAGAGTTGTGGGGTCCATGTGGGGATTTACTACATCAATAAATTGTGCGCAGGTGAGGTTTGGGCTTCTAGCGCGCCTTTTCTCCCCTGGTAGTGGACCTTGTACCCACTGTGTGGCTGTATGCCCCTCATCCCTCCTCCCCTCTCCCTCCCTCCTTTAGCAGTGTCCAGTGTCTGTTATTCCCACCTTTGTGCTCATACATCCAATGAGCAGGGCCCACTTATGAGTCAGAGCATGCAGTATTCAGTTTTCTTGCTTCTGTGATAGTTCACTTGGAATGATGATCTCTAGCTGCAGCCATGTTTCTTCAAAGGACATGATTTTGTTCTTCTTTATGGTTGTGTAGTATTCTAAAATGTATATGAACCACTTATACAGTCTACTTTCAATGGGCATCTGGGTCGGTTCCATGTTTTTGCTATTATGAATAGTACTGCAATAAATGTATATCCCTCTTTCTTAAAAACAAAGATTTTTGCAGGAAGAGTATCTACTACAGGTACAGGCATTGCACTGGGTACTGGCAATAAAAACGATGCATTAGTTATAGTCTCTGCCCTCAGATAGCTTACTATTTAATGGGATAATTTATTTCAATTAAAAGAAAAAAAAAAGCAAGACAAAGTGTTAGATGGTATAAGTTTCTCATACCTCCAATCTCTTTAATCTCTTCCTTTCCATACCCAAGTCTTGTCATCCTAAAGAAAGGATAAACATTCTAACTAAATATTGACCAGTGAATTAATAAAAGGATTTGCACAATAGCAGAAGGTTTTTAAAGCCCTACATCTATGAGACAACAGTACATGTACAGTTCAGGAAATATTTATTCTACGTTTGTGTAAATGTACCACAAACTACAGTGTGGTCTGATATTTTTTCCAAATCCTCTTCACTAAGGAATTGGTGGAATTCCTCTGCCGTTTAAAACTTGGGTTTCTTTCTTCTTTATTTCTGTATTGGTTGAGTTGGGTCTGTATTTTCTGCAGACAACACTTTTCCCTTCTTCTCAGCCAAACTTCTCAATTCATTTTATTCTAACACACAGAGAGTCCTTGTACATGCAGATACTTACTTGATGCTGGAGAAGTAAAGATGAAACAGAGTCCCTATTCCTGAAAGCAAACTCCTCTTTGTTGCTTTGACAGTCTAGTCATTTACTCACATTTTGCTACTTGACTTTTTCCCTTCTATTCCTCTGAGCTCAACCTTTCCAATCTGTTTGCTTAGTGTACCCTACTGTGTGCTGAGATCGTTCTTCTCTCAGCTCCTGGGCGACCGTGGCAGGGCCCTGGGCTCCATTTACTCCAGTGTGTGTGACATGATTTGAAACTCTGGGAAACAATACTCTAAGCGAGTAGTTGTCAAGTGTGATGCCCAGACAAGCAGTATTAGCATCATTGGGAATTTGTTAGAAATGCACATTTCCAGTTCCTACCCTAGGTATACTGAATTGAAAACTCTGGGGCAGGGCGCAGGAATCCATGTTTTTTGTTTTTTGTTTTTTTTTTTTAGCTCAGACTGGAGTGCAGTAGCACACTCCCGGCCACCGCAGCCTCGACTGCTGGGCTCGCGATCCTTCTGTCTCAGCCTTCCAAGTAGCCAGAACTACAGGTGCGCACTACCACACCCGGTTAATTCTTGATTTATTGTAGAGATGAGGTCTCGCCAAGTTGCCCAGGCGGGTCTCGAACCCGCCGGCTCAGGCAATCCACTCACCTTGGCCTCCCAAAGCGCGGGATTACAGGCTGAGCCACCGAGCCCGGCTACAATCCATGTTTTAAAAAGCTCTCTGGAGGTGCTTCATGTTCCCTAAAGTTTGAGGCCTACTGCTCTAAGCTGCTTTCTCAGTGGTCACCAGTGACTGCAATTGAGTCAGCCATTTTTATCTCTGTTCTTACCCACGTTGACTTCTCTGCAGTCTTTGACTCTTCTCAAAAGCTCATCTTTTCTGGCTTCTGTGATGCTTCATTCCTCTGGTCCTCCTACACTCTCGTTCTCTGATGATTTTTTCTCAATATCTTTCTGGCTCCTCTTTTAAATGGAGTCACTTCTCAAGGTCCTGCCCTCAGCCCTGCTTCTCTTGCTATCTGTGGGTGAGTCAATCTCCTCCTCTCATCTCTTATCTTCAGATGCTGAGCTCTCAGCTTCCTTTTCTTTGCTAAGATCCAACGCTATATTTCCATCTCCTCTTCATCTTCTGCCCTGGGCTACCAACAGAGCACAACCAATCCCAAACCAACTCATTCTAGGTTTTCTTTTATCTGCCAATATCTGCTCTTCCTCCTAGGTCCCTCAGTCTTAACACTAGTTCTTAGATGACAGAGTATAGAGACATTCTCAACACTTTCCCATCCACCCCTGTCTAAGCTCAGTCCATCCCTCACATCAGATCACATTCTGCTGAGGCAGCCTTCCCAAATCTCAGTTCTTTGTCCTTTCTCTCAAGCCCATTGTCTTATTTTGGCTCTCATCCTCTCTCATCTAGGAATTTATAATAAGCATTGGTTGGCTTCACTAGCCTCTATTCCCTCTCTATTCAGTATCTCAAAACATAGATCTGAGGATAAAAGTGATTTGTTCAACACTTCTTTATTTAAGTTTTACTATCTGGTCACAATGAAACTTTTACATCAGATCCTCCACTGTGGTCTTCTGTTGCACTCTGATTTCTACTTCTGCCTCCCTAAAAAGATCACCCACTGTCTTCCAACCACACCAGTCCCCTGTAGACTCTGTGCCTTTGCCCAGGCTGTTTTTCAGCCTTGTGTTCTCCATCCCAATCAACTCTGCTTGTCAAAATCCACACAAAACCTTCAATGGGTAGACCAGAGGACACCTCCTCTGAGAGGACTTCTCCGATTTCCCAGTTAGACTGTCTCTCCTCCTCTGCACCCACCCTCAACTCCCCAGCATTTCCATGGTGCTCTTTGAGTACTTAATTCACTTATCTGTGCGTTAGAGTCAGCTATTTAAATCTCTCTATTTTCTGGATCACCCAAGACATGACGAGAATGTCGTAGTCATTCCCGCATCCTCCACAGCACACAGTAGGTTCCCAAAAGTTGTTTGTGAATGGGCCTGATTTTGTTGAGTAGGTGCAGCAGTGAAATGGTGACACATGCGTCTACAGAGGCAGTGTCCTGACGGCAGCAGCTGTCCCCCGAGGAGTCATCTTCTGGGTCAGTGCTTGCCAGGACCTCTGGAGAAAGGCCTTCTGGAAAACAACCACCTTGCAATGGGGAAGGACAGTTCCCTCGAAATGGGGAGCTGTCTCACTTTGTGCCTTCTCTGCCTCTTGTTCTCTCCCTCCAAAGAAGGCCCTTGCTTGAGAGCTCTCTTCCCTTCATTAGCTATGCTTGTGGAGAGTTCCCCAGCTGCCACTTCCCTTGGTTTTCTCTGGCTTCCACTGTTTGTTGTTTGTTTATTTCCTTGTCAGCCTCTTCTGGCTGAGGTTGTAAATAGAGCTGGTGACTGTCAGCTCTGGGCCTGCGCAGTGAACCTGCCGCCTGTGCATGGCGGGTCCAGTGGACTCTGGGCTCTACGCAAAGTCATCTCTCACTCTCTTGAGCCCTCCGGGCACTGGCCCAGGCTGTCCAGAAGGTTTTGCTCCTGACCATTCAAATGGAACTTTACAGACAGAAGCATCACATGACAGATTTTCCCCATCTCCTCCTGATCCTCCGTCTGGCTCCTGTTCTTGCCACCACGACCCCTCCAGTCAAGGATGGGCACATGGTGGTGGGGCACCCAGGCTTGCCTGCCACAGAGGGTGACAAGGGACATTGAACATTTCATGCAGTATATGCTCTCATGTCTAGTTTTTCCTCCTCTTTGAGAAAGTTGGAATTGTGCTTGAGATGAATTGCCTCAGCCATCCCTTCAATCTTAAGCCCAAGTGGATGGTGATGCAAGGGGAGGGAGGCATCCTGGAAGCCGGGCCAGGAATACGGGGCTTTGTCTCTTCCCCTTCACATCCCATTAATCAAACACTTCCATCCTGGTCTGTTTTTGAGCAAGAGCAGGTCATCCTTTCTCCCTCACCCCATGCCGGCAACCCTGCCTCACCTCCTTGTACCCCAGGCGACCTCCTCCCCCACTCGTCCCCAACCCCAGCCATCCCTCTGCACTCTGCCTCTCCCTGAATTCTGGAGAGCCCCTCAGAGGCAGCTGCCCGCGAGCGAGCTGTCAGCGGGAGAGCCACACAGGCAGTGCCATCCTGCTGGAGCCTGCGGTCCTCCCCCGACTCTGCGTGGCAGTGCGCATCATCTGTCAGAGCGCCCCTCTCCCCTCCCTCCGCTTCTCCACCCCCTCCCCTGCCGCTCGCTCGCTCCTTCCCTTTCCATGAGAGGCAGAGCCAGGAGAGGCGCGGAGCCAGCAGGAGCAGCATGTTGCAGCCGCTCTTCTAGGGGCACCGGGTGAGGTGGGCCGCCGTCTGCCACCCTCTCCCAGGTACCAGGAGGAGGTGGCTGACTCTGCCACTAGGGCCTCACCAAGCCATGCCCAGCTGGGGCCCACGCCAGCCACACCTTCCCCGCTGCGCTGCCCATCGCCAGACAGGTAAGAGCTAGCAACTGCTACCAGCAGGGCCTGAGTGGGTCCCTAAGCAGGCCAGCCTAGCCACCTCTTGCTGGGAGGTGCAGGACCCTGCAGGGCAGAAAAGGCACTGTCCTCTTGTCATCGTCTGGGTTTATTCTCTAACAGACGCCTTGGAGCGGTTAAGCCCGCCACCCTCTCCCGGAGCAAGGGTGCAGGTTATGCCTGTTCTTCCTAGTTAGTGGGTGCTGGCCACCACTGTCCCGCCTGTTCTCCACCCTCCCTCCCCAACCCCAGCTCCTCAGGTCCCCGAAACCTGCCTTCTGGTCAAAAGTGTTCCTGTTTCTTCCCTCAGATCTACCGGGGAGGCTCAGAAAATGTTGTAGGCTGGCGTCTGGACTATGACATGATCCCTTTTATTTTAGTTTCATTCATGTCTTTTTCTGCTGTTGTTTTAAACGGGTTGCCTGCACAGCAGTCTGGCTGCACACAGCATCTGTTTTGTCTCCAGTCCATGTGCCGGTCCCCAGCGTTGCTGGTGACTAACCCTGGTGACACATTCCGATGCAGAAGGACTCACAATCACAATGAGTTGGAGAGATATTAAAATGAAAGGTCATCAATTTCTAAGCAGCAAGTTGAGGGCACAGTTGCCACCTACAGGGGGTGATAAGTCCCCGGTGTCAGCTAAGTGGGTTCTTCTCAGGGCTGTCTAGTTAGTGACTTTTTTTGGAGCAAGGGGAGGAGGTGACTCTTGTTCTTCTGTTAGAACCACTCAGTGTCAACCCAGTCTTACACCACAGACTGGGAACCTGGCTTGAAGGTTCCGGTCAGTCCTGGTTTAGGGTGCTCAGTCTAATGAAATAATGGAGAGTTTACCCCATCCTGCAACTTGGGTGAAATTGGATGATTTGTTCCCACAGATTTGAAAAACTTCAGGGTTTGCTTAGAAGTGGGGGAGGTGCCGGCGAGCGGGAGTGAGATCACTGTATTCATATTAGCGCTTGGGAAAGGGTGAGGCCTCTAAACATGCAACATGGTATTATGCTGATGATGGCAGTTATTATTTTCAGGATGATAGCCCCTGAGCAGTCAATTCAGCCAACTATTCTTGATTAACTGTTTGCTCTCTGCCCACTCCTGGAGTAGGTTTTCTGAAAGATGTGTGTGTCAGAGTTGGAAGGTCGATGGGAGAGGGTGAGTGGGGAGTACAGTGTGTAGCATGACCCACATCCCACCATGGCCAGGCCAAGGTAGGCTCCCTGCCTGTCCCCCTGGGTCGCAGATCCTTTTATTTTATTTATTTATTTATTTATTTTTTGAGTCAGAGTATTACTGTGGTTGCCCAGGCTGGAGTGCAAATGGCATGCTCACGGCCACTGTAGCCTTGACCTGCTGGGCTCAGGTGATCCTTCCACCTCAGCCTTCCAAGTAGCTAGAACCACAGGTGCACACCACCATGCCAGGCTATTTTTAAAAAAATTTATTGTAGAGACGAGGTCTCACCAAGTTGCCCAGGTTGATCTCAAACCCCTGAACTCAGGCAATCCTCTTGCCTCTGTTTCCTAAAGTACTGGGATTACAGGCGTGAGCCACTGCGCCCGGCGGATCCTTTTAGCTTTGTATTTTTATGTACTTTCACATAGTTCCTAATACAGAAAGGAATCTGAAAACTTGCTCATGTTCTTTGTCCTGTTGGATTAAACGTGCCAGTGAGGTCAAGGTCTTTGTTCCATGGGTCAGAGAACTCTGATCTGGAGAACATGGTATATTAGTCACAACAGCCATGCCATAGTATCAGGGGCTCTTAGGGGACTGAATGAGAGTGTGGATGTGTGGATGAGGAAAACCCAGCATGTTTCCATTAAGAAAGCACCTCCAAATGTGGATCTCACTGACGGGTCAGCAGCAGCTGAAATTGCAGAGATGCTACATGGGGTGGAGAAAGCACTGAGGTTCTGGGTTTAAGTCTTCCTAGGGCCATTCATTGGGTTACCCTGGACCGTTTACACAGGGCCGCTGAGCAGTTTTGGTTTGGCAATCTGTACAATGGGAGTGATGACAGGAGCCCAGCTTACTTTCAGACGTGTTTGTGAGTTTAAGCTAAAGGACATGATGGCTCCTGATGGTCAAGACATGCTGAACAACTTTGCTAGGTACTTGCCCTATGTATTACTGTTCAGCTCTCCAACTTCCCAAGCAAATTGAGGCTCAAGGTAAAAAAAACTCTATGAATTTCACCAAGAACTGTGAAAGCACCTTGTAAGCTGTGACTGTCCTATATAAATGTAAGTTTTGTTACATATAATGTCTTCATAGCTTAGAACAATTTTCCTGTCCATTCTGTCCCAGACTTTCTGTTTCATGCTTTTTCTTTCCTCTTTGTCCAAACACCTGCACCTCTAGAGATGCTAGAATTGCTTCTTTGCTCCCCTTCACTGTCCAAGAAACATCAGTTTCCTCACTGGGACCTTTTGTTGGTGTTCTCTATATGGAATTTCCAAAAGACTTTTGAATTCTTCAATAAAAGCTTCTAGAAGGACGAGGGTCTCAGCAAAGCCGAGCAGTTTATAGTGGATTTCTCTCAGAGCCTTGTCTCTCAAGGAAGGTGTCAGGGAGAATGTACTCAGCCTCTCTGTGCATCAGAGTGCACCCACACAGCCCTGGTCCCTCCTCCCGCCCCCAGCGCAGACTTCCCCGTGCACCCAGAACATGCCCGAAAGCAAGGCGTCTCATGAGCGCTGAGTTCCCAGAGGGCCCTGTGAATTCAGGAGCTGATTCCAGCGGGAGCACTGTCCCCAGAGTCCTAGGCTCCACTCCACCACTTTCCTGCTGCTCTTGCTGTGGTTAAACCCAGGGTCTGATGGCTGTAGGTTTTTTTTTTTTTTTTTGCATGATTCTAGGTTGCTGGCTAGAACGGAACAGAGCTGGAAGGGAGGACATGAAAGCCATTGCCTGAAGTCATTAAAAATGGAGGATTAGAAAGAGCTAATTTGCTATTCAGAGGAGGGGGAGACTGCCGAAGCTGCTCTCTGCCCACAGCTGTAGACCCTGATGACAAACGGTAAAGCTTTTGTTACTGCCTGAGAAGGGGAAGAGATTGATAACCAGTGCCCTGGCACTGCAAGATAGGAGAGACTGCTCCATTTCCATTGTGGCGGTGCCTCGTGCTTCCACCTCAGCCCGGAGGCTTTGAAAACTAGGGCCCCTGCTCTCCCGGCCCCCACCCCGAAGTGTCTCCGCCTCTGACCCTGCTACCCCTTCCACGCAGCCTCCACCTCCATCTCCATCTGGTGTGGGGTCTCTGCTCTCTCTGACCCTGATGCTCTCAATGTGACTCCATGTTTTCATAAGGCTAAATAAGTTACACTCCATGTTTACCTATACAGCTCATGGAATTCTTATAGTCACACAGGAAGTAATTATGGCATTGCCGTAGTCATTCCGATTTCAGAGACGGAAAGCGAGTTCCGAAGCCAAGGTGAGCCTACCATGAAGGGGCAGAGACGAGCCTGAACCCTCGTGCACGCTGGAGCCTTTACCTCTTCTGTGACTCCACGCTGCCTCTGCTGGCCAGCGTTCTGCTCCAGACATGGTTCACTCCCCTCCCTGCCAGTGGGGCTCAGGGCAGCTCAACACAGTCACTGAGTCTCTTCCTGGGGCCAGGCACGGTGCGAAGTTTTAGAGAAGTAGAGATGAAAAAGACATCTTTCACCCAGGGAATGTACTCAGAAGTGTACTGTAGCTGTGTCTGCACGTAGCTTGGCACATGGGGATACATGCTAGTTGAATGTAGGAATGAATGAATGAACGAATACATGCTCCCTGTCCTGGATGAACTTAGGGTCTGGTTAGGAGAAGAGAGCTGCAGGCACCCAGCTATGTCAGGTGCTGGGGTAGAAATGTGTGCCTGGGAGCCACAGGAGCACAGAGGGCACATTTTGAACCCGGGTGTTCTGGGGAGGCTTCTTGGAGGGAGTGATCCTGAAGGACAGCTTAAGACAGAGGGAATGCTGTGAAGGAGGCCCCTGTGGCGGGCGGGTCTCAAGGAAGCCAGGTCTTGGGCACTTGATGTATCAGGATCTTTATTAAGCTTGAACTTTATCCTTAGGTTAGAAGGGCTTATAGGTTGTGAGGAGAAGGAAACTGTCATATTTGAGACTTTTCTTTTTTGAGTCAGAGTCTCACTCTGTCACCCAGGCTGGAGTGCATTGGCACACTCATGGCCACCGCAGCCTCGACCTGCTGGGCTCAGGCGATCCTTCTGCCTCAGCCTTCCAAGTAGCTGGAACTATAGGCATGTGCCACCAGGCCCAGCTATTTATTTATTTATTTATTTAATGTAGAGATGAAAGGACCATGGCTTGACACCAAGTTGCCCAGACTGGTGTCAAACCCCTGGACTCAGGCAATTGTCTTGCCTTGGCCTCCCAAAGCGCTGGGATTACAGGCTTCAGCCACTGCACCCTGCCCCATATTTGAGATTTAAAAAGGTAATTTCAGCTGCAGAATGGAGCTGAGTTTAAGAAGATAGGCTGGCTGGGTGTGGGGGCTCACATCTGTAATCCCAGCACTTTGGGAGGCTGAGGCAAGAGGATGCCTTGAGGCCAGGAGTTTGAGAATGGCCTGAGCAACATGGCGAGATCTCATCTCTACAAAAAAGCAAAAAATAAAAAATTATCCAGGTGTGGGGGTGTGCCCCTATAGTCCCAGCTACTTGGTAGGTTGAGGTGGAAGGGTTGCCTGAGCCCAAAATGTCGAGGCTGCAGTGGGCTGTGATCGTGCCACTGCACTCCAGTCTGGGCAACAGAGTGAGACTCCAATTCAAAAAAAAAAAGCTGCATCATGGAGATCAGAGACCACAAGGACATGAACCAGGACCATGAGGACATGAGCCAGAGCAGTGGTAGTGGGGATGGAGGGGAAGAGACAGACTTGAAAACTGCGAAAGATTTAATCAGTATGATTTGGTAATTGGTTGACGACAGGAGATGAGAGAAAAGGAGTTGCCTCTAATTACTTTCCTATTTCTGGCTTGAGTTACTCAGTGGACAGTAGTGCCAGAAACTGAGATCAGCAATTCCAGAGGAAGCCAAGGTTTATATATGTGTGGGGGGTGGGTGGGTGGGGCTGGGTGGTGGGTGGGGTGGGGGTGGTAGATAAAATGGGCCAGGAAAAGATGGGGATAGGATGTGCTCATTATTTAGATATTTTTGCATTTGCTTTGCCTGTGGGATATCTGAGGGTATGTTCAGCTGTGGGAGTCTATATGATTGGGAGGAGGGCCAGAGCTGGGGAAAGATATGGTCAGTATGTCAAGGGAGCATTGGTGGTTCAGTGGTAGAAGTCTCGGCTCCCATACGGGAGATCTGGGTTCAATTCCTGGCCATTGCAGGCTTCTTCCTTCCAGAAATGGTCAATATATCCAATGTAGCTAGGATGATGGACAAGGTTGAGATTGCCCAAGCAGCATGCAAGGAAGGAAGAGCAGGAAGCCAAAGTGAGAGAGGAGAGGAAATACCAGCATTTATGGGTGAGCAGAGGGGGAGGAGCCAGCAAAGGAGACCGAGGGGAAGGATAGTCAAGGGAGTGTGATGCCAGGAAGTCAAGCAAGAGGATGCAAAAAATGGTCACTATGGCAAATGCAGCCAAGAGGTCCATAAAACAGGGACTGAAACACTGGACCTCACAATATGGAGGCCATGTTTCAGGGGAAAGGTGGGGAAGGACATCAACGGCACAGGATTGAGGTGGGAATAGGAAGTGAGGAAACAGAGGAGACTCTTGCAAGAAGATTTGCTGACAAAGGGAGGAACACTCAAGAGAATTTTTTTTTAAATAAAAGAGGCTTGAACATTTTTATTGCTGAGTGTAGAATCACATGGAAGAAGGAGAGACTAAAGAGAGAGGAGAGAGTTGATAAAACAGGATAAATGGAGAAGGATGGGCTCAAGGCCACAGGAGGGAGGATTTACCTTACAGACACGTCTGAGTGGTGGGAAGGAAATAAGGAAGTGTGCAATCTGGAAAGATTTGTAGCAGTTGAGAAGGGGGAAGAGGTCCAGGTATTTCATACTGGGACCTCAGTGATCTTGATGACACAGGAGATCAATGATCTTGATGACATAGGATGAGAGTGTAAAGGATTGTGTGTGTTGCACGAGCTCTCTCTTTCTCACATTCTACCTTCCTACCCTTCATCCACCTTCACAGAAACCATCTGTCTATTGGTAAGTTAATTTGTAAAAACAGAGTTCAATGTGTAAGGCTGAGATCATAACAGGAACAGAGAAGGACTGAGGGAAGCAGACAGCCATCATTCGTTTCCTTGTCTAATGTTGACTTGTTGCCCTGGATTCTGCACATGTAGATGGCTGCTCAGCAGGGAACAAAGGATGTAGCTGGATTCTACCCAGGAACTCTGGGCTGAAGTCCTGGCTATGCCTCGAAGAAATGAGACCTTGGGCCAAGTCTTTAAAGTTTAGTTTCTATAGGCTATATCTAAGAGTCAGATCCACTCTAAACTTCCATGAATTTTAGTATCTGCTCCCTAGGCATCAAATAAAAGATTTTTCTGGAAATGGATTTAATCATGGAGAAGACAACACACAATGGAAAATATATAGGAAATCAAGTCCTATTCAAATTGCTGCCTCCTCTTGTATTTCAGTTTTCTTTCACTTTGTAGGCTCATTCTACTGAAGACATATTTTGTCACTGGTCACACTATTTTCCTTTTTTGGGCCCAATTTCAAATGTATACAAGTTAAGAGAATAGAACGATGAATCCCTATGTACCTACAACCAAGCCTCCCACCCATGATGATTTTGAAGTAATTTCTAGATGGTATATTTTTTCAACTATAAATTTCAGAGTATATCTCTAAAAGACAAGGCCTCTTAAGAAATAACTATCTCAATATCAATATCATAGAAATTAACAAAAATATCAACACCATTAACTATCCAATAAGTACTTAGATTTTCCTGATTATCTTGTAATATTTTTCTAGTTTTAAATCTGAATCAGGACCTCAGATAAAGTCCTTCTGCTGTATTTGGGTGATCTGCTTGTTCAGATTTACATTTAACCTTGATGATCATTGTCTGAGAGGCAGCACTGTGCAATCTTATAATGTCCCCTGATTCTGTCCTTTCTCAAAGCGTTGTCATATCATTTAATTTTAGGAGACCTAAGGAAGAATTGCAGGTTCAGATACCAAGGCCTCCAGAGTTTAACTTTAGAATTCCTTTCTAGACATGCTTAGAAGGGTGAGTATAAAGACAGTGAATAAAGAAAAGAGGACAGAAGGAGGAAGAGCCGCTGTGAGCAGTGAGGAGACAAAAGAGAGCTCGAGGACAAAAGACATTGTGAAAGGTAACAGGGACTTACGTAACCCCCATCCACCGAGAAGCCCGCAATCATCACTAGTATCTTATCTTATACATTTTTTGGTGTCTCCTCAGTGAGCAGGTGGTAGAAAATGACTCTTTAAATAATGACATTCTATTTATATAGCACCTTTCCCCAAACAGCCTATTAAATGGCTGAACAGACATTGTCAAAGTCGTCCCCTGTGTAAAGAAGGGAAGTAGTAGGAATGAATTCTAATTTCCATTTTACAGATGACGGAACATGGTTGAGAAGGCAAGGATGATTGTGGCCCACACCTAACAGCTCTTAGTCATTTGTCAAGAATTGGGTAAACATTTGGTGACATTATCTAATTTAATCCTTATAACAAGCCCATGACATTGGTCCTGGTATTATCCTCCAACCCATGATGAAAATGACACTCAGAGAGGGCAAGCAGCTTGTCCACAGCTCCAGATCTAGAAAATGATGGAGCAGAGATGGAAACTCAAGGTTGTCACATCCACTGTACCTTCTTTTCCAGGTCAGTCTACTCACCACGAAATCAGCAATCATTTTTGCATATACTTGCTCACTGGCAAAATTCCATTTGAAGGGAAGTTAAAGGTCATCTTCAAATATAATAACAGGGTATGGTGTACTGGAATTGACAAAGCATTTCCCCATAGTCTCTCTTATTTCTTTGCATATAATCACCCTGAAAAATAGACAGGACGGGTGTGTTAATTTGTGCTTCACAGAGGAAATTGAGGTGTAAGTCGCGTGGCCATGTTAGTTAGTGATCACAGAGCTTGTAAAAGCAGCTGGTGTCACGGAGGTAGTTAATGGCAGAGCTAGGACCAAAGGCCCTCTCTTCCCATTCCAAACCTGTGCGTCTCGGGTTTTCTTTGCAAACCTCATGGGCTCACAGCTTTAGTGGCCGACTTCTCTCCATGTCCCCTCTGATATTCCTTAGGAGTCGAGCAGGGTTATTACAAATTAAATATCTGGATACTTGAACTGATGAACAGGAAATGAGGCTGCGAATGCTCAGAGGAATGGAATCGAGATGCATTTTTTTAAAGTAGAATTTTGGGCCAAGTGGCCTCTTTCTGTCCTGCCCTTCCCTGTGTCCTTCCAGTCTCCATGGAAACCCTAAATCAATGCAGCATATGTTGATTCATGTTTCTACTGTTACTAGGAAGCTACAAAGTGGAAATTGCTTTTAAAAGATTTACGGAAGAGCTTTAGCTTGCTGACCAGAATTCAAATCTAATATCCAAATGACTGTTTTATTAAAAGCTTTTATTGTGGTACTAGGTGGGATGTTGATTAAATAAACACACAGGGGGCATTTAGCAATAAACCTCCTCCTCCACGGTTACGGCTTTTAAACATATTATATCGCAGATTTAAATTCCCTTTATCTTCAATTTAATTACATTTTCATGGCCTGTGTGACAATGCCAGGTGATCCTTTTGCTCTTGATTAATTCTACCCTGCCCCGACCAGACTGTTGGGAAAGCTTGCAAAGGCCTTTCTGTACCTGCGCTGCTGCAGCTGTCCAGAGTGTCGTTGCATTCCGTTAACTTCAGTCTTGACCAGGAGACTGCAGAAGTCTAACATGCTTCTGTCATAAGGAATCCTCGGTGCTTTTTCAGATTTTTCATAAACTCAAAATCAAATTCAGTCGACATTTACTAAACACCTGCTCCCTGTGAGGCAATGAGAATTAACAGCAAAGGGAGTAAGTCATAGAGTCTGTCTTACTGGCGCGCAGTCAGTTGAGAGAATCAGAAAACATAAATCACAGGGATAAACTAAGCCCATAGTGTGGGCTGTCAGAGACTCATGCAGCAAGGTGCTGCTGGTATTTGGATGAAGAGGTTCCTTCTGATTGGGGAAGTTCTGAAAAAGCTTTGGAAAGGACAATTTTTAGTTTGAGGTAATGGGTTTAGAGAAGGAGCTGGGAGTTAAGAGGCAGTTCGGGGCCGGGTGCAGTGGGTCATACCTGTAATTCCAGTCCCTGAGGAGGCGGAAGCAGGAGAATTGCTCGAGTCCAGGAGTTTGAGACCAGCCTGGACAGCATTGCAAGACCCTATCTCCAATAAATAAATAATAAACAAACTAACAAGCAAACAAATAAATAAATAAAACAAAAGAGAACAGGCAGATCATTTCTGGGCAGAGGGAACAGCAGAGGAATCAGACAGACTCCAAGACTTAACTCCTTTTGCTGTTACTCCTCATTGCCTCACATGGAGCAGGTGTGTGTGTGTGTGTGTGTGTGTGTGTGTGTGTGTGTGTGCATGTGTGCAATTGGATATAAAACTGGATAGATAAATGGGACCAACTCATTGTCAGGCAAAACAAAGAACTGCGATAGTGTCCATCAACAATGACATCACAAATGATCCACATTATGGTAGCTGTTCAGTGGGTAACTCTGGTGGTAGTGTAGTGTGCAATTGCAGGTGGGCGGAGGAGAAATGAGGCAGGGGATCAATTCATTCAGAGGGGCAGGAGAACATGCATGCCACATGCTGGGGGCCGAACAGCCTCTGACACAGCAGCATCAATGGATGGGAGGGAACCAGGTCAATAAATATTTCAGAAATATGACAAGATTTAAAAAACAAATTCAGTAAGGGGAATGGAGGAAACGAAGTCAGAAATGCCTGTACTTGCCCTGTGGGTCGAGGATAGAGTGGTCTTATGAACAAACACAGGGAACCCAGCAGGAGAGGAGAATTGGGGTGGGGACAGTGGTTGTTTCAAGACAGGTTGGTGAGCTGGGTCTGAGACACGAGGAGCTGTCCAGCAGAGCTCTGGAAAAGCAGATGGCACTCCAGAGAGGCAGGACTAAAGCCTCGGCTCTGGAGAGAAGTAGTGGGTGCCTGGAGAGGACAGAGCTTCCCACGCGGGTCAAGTGTAAAGCAGGAAGAGCAGGAAGAGCAGAGGGGTGCTGGGCAGCCCAGAGGCAGGGGCGGGGCTTGAAATCTCTGTTTCTCTGGGAAAACCTGTGAGTGTGCCTGGTTGAGATGTCCTATGTCCAGTCTTCAGCCAGCAAGTCAGGAGCCAGAAGAGAATCCAGAGCTCTGTGTTCTGTGCGCCTCCTCCTGCCTGTTGTGTCACCTTGAAAAAGGCACTTCATCTTTTCTCGCCTTGGTTTTTTTTTTTTTTGCCTGTAACATGGGAATAATAATACCCTCTCTGATGATGGCATTGGATTGTTGCATGACAAACGTGAAGATGCTTGTGGATCATGTGTGTTAAGTCATAGACAGACTCTATGACTTATTCCCTTTGCTGTTAATTCCCGTTGTCTCACACGGAGCAGGGGTTTAGGAGGGCAGGCCCTTTCTCACGAGCACCTGGCCCTGCTTGCTGTTTCCCATTTCTTTCCTCCAGGAAAGAGGACAGTGTCCGAATGCTTTACTTTAGGTTCAGCTTATTTTTCCTTAATTTGTGTCCTCCCATGAGAGAGGGTCTGCACTAGGTCTGCGCTTCTCAAACTGGGGTGCTGTGTGGTTACTTCTTGGTGTTTAGGAGCGTTTTGGCAAAAAAAGTTTGGACTAGTTTTAGTTTTCTGTTTTTCCTTGGGTTATACGTGTTCACGCACTCTTGTCCCTCTGTTCTTTATATTCCTGTTCCTTCCTTTAAATCTTTCTGAGTTACTATAGCTTTTCTTGAACATTTGACTTATTGACTTTCTGTGACTATATTACTTCTCTGAAGGCTAATCGAAGATTCTGATGCCTGGTAAATATCGATCCACCTCCACTTGAGACTTGGACCCATTTGCAGCCCTGGCCTCTCTCCCTGGGGCCTTTGCCTCCTAGATACCGGCCTGGGCAGCCTGAGACGTGGAGAAGGCCTTTGTTCCACTGGTTTAGCACTGCTAGGAAGTGTCCCATGATGACACTACCTTTGTGTTAAAGCGAGGGGCTGGACACATCAAGCTTGGTATCACACACCAGCTCTGCCACTTGTAAATTGCTTGTCTATTTTTCCATCTGTAAAAGGGGGATGATAAAGGTGTCTGGTCCTTTGCAAATTTGTTGTCAGAATTAAATAAAAATATATACATATAAATAATTAAATAAGATAACTTAAGTTCAATGTTTAGCACAGTGTCTGGCTCATACTAATTGCTCATTAAACATTAGCTGTGTGAATTTGCCTTGTAGTATAAACATATTTTAGTTTAGGGGAGGGCTTCACAATTCACCAGCTTATCTGTACTGTTTCTTATGGTACAGTGTGCCAGTAAACCATCCAGAAGTGAAGGATTCTCTTTCTACTTAAGTTCTAAATCTTAGCTAGCAACAGGGTTCAAGAAAGGAGTTATAAGGAATGGGAAATGGTCTGTTTGCATCTCATTTTATAATACAAAATTCCCTTTCTTTAACAGAGGGTCACTGTGGACATTATCAGAGAGAGACAATGAGTCACTGTGGAGGCAGCATCAGAATTTTTGTTTCCTCCTATCATCAGGCGATGAGTAGTTATGGCAATGTCATTTCACTGCGAGAATACAGGTTATGCACCAATAGACCTGCCCAGAAACGCTGGGTCCCGGTATGATGTAGTAGAAAAAGCTTTGTCATAAGACACAAATTCTGGTCCTTGTGCCCCCTCCTGCATGTTGTGTCACCTTGAAAAGGCACTTCACCTTTCCTAGTCTCTGTTGTTGTTTTTTTTTGTCTGTAGCACGGGAATAATAATACCCCCCTCTGACGATGGCATAGGATTGTTGCGTGACAAACATGAAAATGCTTTATACATTTTAAAAGGTTAAACAAATGGAATCTATTACCATTATCATAAAGCCATCACTTTCTGTTGAGATTTCTGCAACCTTCTGGGTTTCAGAAATGACTTGCAGCAAAGGCTGGGTGAGCTGGCTCCCGAGTGGGAGTGTAGACGCAGCCTTAGAGACCTAGAGCAAAATGAGAAGACACGCCTTCTCCCAGGACACTGGTTTGCAAACTTTAGCATGCATCAGAATCACCTGGAAGTCTGGGCCCATCCCCAGAGTTTCTGAGTCTGTAGGTCTGGAGGTGGGGCCTGAGAATTTGAATTTTTAACCCTTCCCAGGTGATGCTGACGTTGCTGGTCCGGGGACCACACTTGGAGAAAAACGGTACTAGGGCAAGCAGGAAGAGAGTCCTCCTCCTGGAACTGAAGCAGGCGGTGTGAAGACACATGTGGGTAAGGAGCTTTGGAAGAAAAAAGGGAAAAGACAGAAAAATAGGGGATCATGTGCAGATTGGGCAGAACAAAGAGGAAAGTCTTACTCCATGACAAATGCAAGTAGGGGGAAGTTGCTAGGTGATGATGAGGGAGAGAGGTGAGTCTCTACTGTAGGAAAAGCCAGGTGAGAGGCAAGTGTGGGAAATCTGCATGTTTGGGGAGGCAGAGGAGGTGGAAATTTCTCATTATGAAGTGGGGAGCTATGTGTTTGGCACGGGCTGGGGTGGGAGTGGAGATGGGTTAGGGGGGACACCCTGTAGGGTCATGGGGACCGCTGAGACGGGGCAGGGAGGGCTCATTTCAGGCTGTGTGCTTTGGCTTGGTCGTGCACACCATAGAAATTGGGAGCAAGGGGGTGGAATTTAGATGTGTGACCTGCCCCGTAGCTTTCCTGCTCCCTGCATTTATCACATCACATCACACCCAGCAAGACAGCCCCCTCCTCCTGGCTCATTAGGAGATGTGATTCGGCCTGGCTCCTGCTGTCAGCAGCTGTCTGGGGCAAGATCTTTCTGCTCCCTGCTCCTGGCGCCGCAGCTAACCTTCAGCAGGCAGCAGGGCTCATTAGAACACGACCCCCGGATGCTTGGTCTTTAGCTCATTGGTGCCTGGAAAGAGTTAATACCTATTCTTTGCTGCCCCTGCACAGCCTTTGGGCGCAGAGGGAGGCAGCTGTGGGCTGTGGGGACTTCTCCCTGGGCTGCAGCCAGAGGAGCTCCAGGTTAGTGACGCTGAGCTCTGCCCAGGGACACCTCCTGCATCCTGCCAATGAGGATGGGCGTGCAGACTGTGCCCCGGAGGCGAGTCGCCGCCCGCTGGGTGTAGGCTGCTTCAGTATTTACTGGATGTGACAGGCAGAGAGAAGAGCTTGCAGGGGGCCGCTCTCTGCCTGGCTCAAGTGGTGGGAGGCGTGTTGGGCATGCCTGCATGCGTGTGTGTGTGTGTGCGCGCGCCAGTGTGTTCATGCACACATGCCCTTCACCCGCCAAGGATCTGACTGCTAAAAGAAAGATCTACTTTTTCTCCAGAGCTCCTTAACCCGCAGCCTCTCTGACCATCCGGTTGGCAAAGACCCGCAGGCCATGAGGACTGGCCAAAGACAGTGAGTATTGCTTTTGCTTTGCTCTTTCCTCTCCGGGGTGTCTGTGTGCACCGATTGCATTATCCATATTTAATTAACCTGCCTCTTCATGCATAGTGATTGCTTTCTCCCTGCTGAGGCTCTTAGTTTCTCTCCCCCTCTTTATAAATCTTTGCTCTGTGCTTCTAACCTTTGTTTTTTCTTCCCCTTGAGTATCCTCTCTTTCTATTATGTCCCGTCCTTTCTGCCCCAGACTCACCTGTGACTTGGTGCCCGCCTACGAGAGCACATGGACTGTGGGTGCCATCATGCCTTTGAACTTCCTGGGCTCTGGGCAACCTCTGACTCTGACCCTCCTATGTCTGGGGCCAAATGGGATAAGAGCCCTGGGGTGCCAGGATGAACAAGGCAGCTGGGTCAGAGAATCCTGCTGATTCTTATGAAGTGGAGTCTGAGGTTGAGCCCAGTGCAGGGGTGGTGGAGGGTCTGAGCGGCCATTTGGTCAGTGCTGGATCTGGAAGAGAGAGTGGCAGGCAGCTGAATGGCAGGGCAAGCCTGTGTGGGCTGGCAGAGGAATGGGGACACAACAACGAAGGGACAGAGCCTGGGTGATCCCTGCCCCCGGTGACCTTGCCCGCCATGTATGTGGATAGCAGTCTCTGGCTCCTCTCAGGATCATGGAGGCCCCTGCATGGCTTCCCTTTCCCTGGAGCCATATCTCATAGTAAGAGGTTTAGGAGCCTCCAAACATGATTTCTAGGGACCCTGACAGCTGCTAAGGGCTTCAATTTCCCGGCTTCTGCAAGCAGATGTAAGCCCTATTAAGACAAAGATGAAGGAAATGTCCCTGCTCCCTGGGACCACGGTCCACAGGGGATGAGACTTCACACAAAGTCTAACTAATTTTTTCCCTATTTTTATCAAAGTGATCTTTTTATTTTATTAATTATAGTGTTATTAGAGAAGCTATTTTTAAAAGATATCTATAAAACGTCAGAATATTATAAAAATAATTTAAATGGCGTAGCTCACACAGGAGCCTTATCTATCTAAATTAGGATCCTTTTAAAATGGATTCTGTTTGGTGTCAGAGTTCCCCTGGGGAACCCTTTTATGGATAGGCTGCTCTCTTCACGTGTTCCTTCCTATCAGAGTTCTTTTGTGGAAACAAAGGGTTGGAAGCCCTGAGAATGGGACACTCAGGAGAGGAGGACTACAAGTCAATCAGCCCTCAACCTCCATGGCCCCTTCCTCCCCCAACCCTCATGTCCTTCCTGCCTCGGGTCAAGCATGGGCCAGTCCCCAGGCTGAGGAGGGTCATGCAGCCTCCATATGGGCAGGAAAGGGTAACTTGCATATTCATTTCTTCAGCCTGAGACTGTGATCCCTGCAGAGGAATAAGCCCGTGTGGTGACGGTGCCTGACAAGCCTTCCTTGGAGTTCCTCTAAAAAACTCCTTCCCACTCCCACTCCTTCCAGAGTCCCCACACACTCCCACCTGGGGACAGGCGTCCCTGGAGGGAGGTGAGAATCAGAACAGCATCCGGTCGAATTATTTTGGAGCTAGGGTTGACCCCTTTACCGCCCCTTGCTGGCTGGTCACTTGGGCCTCACTCTAGTAAGAGAAAGAGAATAGTAATTTTGGGTTTGCCAGGCCCACACCTCCCCTGAGGCAGGTGCCCCACTTTATTGTGGATGGCCAGTGGTTGGGAAAATAGGAACTCCTGATTAACAGTCAGCAGTGTGAAGCCACCGCTAATGTGTTCTTGTCCATCTTTGGCTCATTGCCCTTGCTAAGGACATGCGACTGTTTGTGGGGTCTGGGCATGTTTGTGCAGGGAGTTGTCCCATTGGCAGAGAGCCATCTAAGAGGATATATAGTGGAGTCAGAGGAGAGAGGGTGGCCCCTCTTACAGCAGATTCTTTGATTTTAGGTGAGAGGACGTGAAGGGTAAACCCCTGAGCCCCGCAGTATTATTTCCTGCCCTGACGTCCCTGACCATCAGCCCAAGGGTTAACCGTAAGCGGATGCCTGTATGGCTGCCTTACTGATGCCACGCAGGTAACACACCGATGACCTGTTTTCTTGTCCCTGCCCCTTTCCTCTTTTCTCCGCCTTCCCTTCCCTTTTGCTATTTGAGCCTGGCCCAGGCCTTCTCAGCCAGCGGGTGGTCCACTCGCCCCTGTCCCCCTAGGCCTATCGTGTGGACTGTGCTTTTTTGCCTGTGCGCTTCTTGCAAAGTTGTGCCCTTGCAAGCAGGACCTGCCTTGGCTCTGAGCCCTCCCATTGGCTGGTGGGACATCTTGTCAGAGACTTGTGGGATGGGGTGAGGGACTGTGCATGAGCTTGTATGGAACCATTTAGGGATCTCTCTGAGTTACTGAGAGAGGGGCTATAGGGAGAAGACAGATGAGGGAAAAAGCCTAGTGTGTTTTTTTATTTGTATTTATTTATTTTTTTGAGCAACCTTAACTTTTGACTTTTGCTCCCATTATTTCACACTAAGGAAGGAAGTTATAACTAAGGAAGTTATAATTTAGGTCTCAGCTAGAAAGATAAAAAATGAAAACCATTTTGTCCCAATGAATGATTTGTTGAAGATTTGGGAGAATCACAGTTGTCTTGGTAACAAGCCGCACCCTTTGCACCAGCCCCTTGCTACACCTTGTTGAATGGCTTGTGTGGATTTGCCATATTTTGAAAGTCCTCTTAATTGCTCTTTGGGGACAGTGACCTGAGTGTGTTATGACTGATGATCTCAAGGCACTGAGGAAGGAATCAACTTGCTGAAAGTGGGTTCTGACCTGCGGTGAGATCCGAGCAGGGCCTTTACTTGAATTCACGGAATGTGATGACTCAGGTGCTTGCATGGCCTGGTGTCAGACACCCTGTGGTTTCCAGGAGTGAGTGGACCCATAAGATGCTCGCTGTCTCAGGAGACAGATTGGCTATAGCCCATGTTTGGAAATGTCGTGAAATAGATGGCTTCGCAATGCGGCCTGGCGGAGCTTCGAGGTGGGAGCAGGGGAGAGGCTATTTCTGGGAACTTGGATGTTCCAGCCCCGAGAGGCTCTTCAGAGATGTGCTGTGGAATACACATAGTGTCCATCCCTGCCAAATATCATCCCACCCCAGCAGACATTTGTTGAGTAAGATTTCTGTGAACAAAGACAATTGCCACGGATGAAAATGCATTTGAAGTAAAAGGAAACGATTGAATTGGATGACCTCTAAGGTCTCTGCCCAGCCCTAGGATTTTTGAAAAACATAGGAAGAGAAAGCCAGGCCAGAAGGATTTCCTTTCAGGCCAGGAGAATCTTCTAGAACAATTTCTGTGGCAGATTGTTACAAATGTGCGAGTGGAGTCACTCTTAGGGCCTGATCTGATTATCCTAAACCCTTCCCACTTACCTTTGCCCTCAGCCTGAGGAGTTGCCATGGTTAAAGCGAACTTACTCTGTCGAGAGCCAGAGTACATATTTTCAGCTTTGTGAGCCATATGGTCTGTGCTGCAACTATCCAGCTCTGCCCTTACAGTTGAAAGCAACTTTAGATAATATGTAAACAAATGGTATTGTTGCATCCCAATAAAACTTTATTTATACAAACAGGCACCTTTGCAGCACTATAGTTTGCCAGTCTCTGGTTAAAGGTAAACAGAGGCTAGCCAGGCATTGTGGTTTGAGCCTGTAATTCTAGCTACTCAGAAGGCTGAGGCAGGAGGGTCACTTGAGGCCAGGAGTTCTATGTTGCCAGGAGCCTGGGCAACATAGAGAGACCATATCTCTAAAAAATGCAAGAAACAAAAAAGTTTTTATAAAAGTAAACAGAGGCTAATTTTGGGAGTCAGAAAGAGATATCAGTGTAATTTTCCATGAGATCCTCTACAACAGATAACTATTTAAGTGCCTGATATCATTTTATGGGTCCTTTGGAAAATAAAAAATGTGAGAACTTTAAACATACATGTTAAAAATTGAATTATGCTCATTGAGATAAGCCAAAATATAAATAAGAATATAAGAGCTTAGTTAAGCAAGGATAAGAACCGACAGAGGGGACGCTGGTTCTTAATTACTGAGTGTGCCAACTGCTTTCCTCCTTACCTGCAGGCATCAATCCTGTGGGTCTGCAGCCATTCATGTCGATAACCAGATTTGTGGGATGAGTGGGGAGAACTTGAGTCGGAATTGGCTTGCCTGGAGGCCCCACACTTTGTCTGTGCGTTGAGACTCTCTGATCTGCACCCTGTACTCCACAAGCCTCCCTCTCCTCCTGGCATGGGTACCGCTTCTGGGGCTTTGCAATCAGAGCCGCTGCTGCCGCTGCTGCTGCTGTTGCTGCTGCTACCGCTGTTACTTTGCCCTCCTTGTGGAAAAGCAGAATGTAGATTGTTATTTTGTCATCACTGTATTTCCTTTCCCTACAGAGAATCCTAATTTAGAAATCCTTCCAAGCTAACGACCTTCATTGACTTACCATCAACTTGCCGTGTCAGCTTTAAAAAGCGTTACGCCTCTAGGGGCCGGGTAGGGCACCTATGATTGTTCAGGTAGTCAGGATTCTCTAGGTGTTCTCTTCTTGTTCATGAAGTCTTCAGAGACCGCCAGGGGAAGGGTGGGGGCAGTGCTGGCGTCTGCAGCCGCAGCTCCAGGGACCCTTTATGGAGCTGACAGCTGTGATCGTGACAGTTTCCCCATCCTTCTGCCCCTGTGCTCCTTGCAGGAACAAAGGGATGAGGACTCGACTGGGATGCCTGTCTCACAAGTCAGATTCGTGTAGTGATTTCACAGCTATTCTTCCCGACAAACCCAACCGCGCTCTCAAGTGAGTAGTATGGCCACGTGGCATTCCCTGGGTGCCTGCTGTGGGGTGCCCGCCATGGGGCTATACTTGTATTATAACTCACACATCTCTAGTGAGTGGCTGACCAGATTAACCCCAGGACAATACATTCCTGCTTCTTGGCAGCTCCTTTCATATCACTGGATGTGAATGAAAAGAATGTTTATTTTCCTTTTCAAAATGTATAGCTTAGTGATCTCAGAATGGGAATCCTTCCTTTCCCCCTAAGAAAGCCGTATCATCCATCACTCCTGAAACTGTGGGGCAGTGAAGGATACTTCTTGGTTCTACTTAATTGTCAATCTGAGCTCTCAATTTGGAAATAAACACTCAAACTTACTCTAAAAATATGCTTAGGTTCAGATAATCTGGTTCTATCCCCTCTTCTGTGCTGGTGTTGCATTAAATGTCACAGACGTCACCTCACTTAACCCTCACACAGCTCTGTGGTAGGCATCATCATCCCCATTTCAGAGGAGCAGACGTCAAGGTGGCAGTATGAGATAGAGTCAAGAGCTGTGCCTAACTTTTCTGACTCCAAGACCAGTTTTTTCCGTTGCTACCTTGACATCTTTAAATCATGCACTTACTTAGCTTTGTTCTTAAACTGAAAGTCACTGAAATCCAATTCTGAGGTTTTTCCATCAGTCACTTAGCATACCTCATCAACAAGGGTACCTGCACAATGAATATGTGTATACTTAACCCTGAATTGTACCCCACAATTTTAAAATAAAAAAATTTTAAAAAGTTAAAAAAAAAAAAGATTGTACACATTTACAGCAACAGAATTGCATTGCAGGCATCCAGGTGTGGTTTTCATTTACCCCTCATTGTTCCAGTTTGTTCTCTTGAGTAAACATCGGTGGTCATTGAAGGTGAGGAGGTCACTTCAGAAAGACTCAAGGGAGATGTTTCTTCTCTTCTAGGAGACTATCCACAGAAGAAGCTACGAGGTGGGCAGATTCCTTTGATGTACTGCTCTCTCATAAGTGTAAGTAGAATTCAGGTCACATCCTGTCATGGCAAATCATCCATTTAGTAAAACATGTACCAAAGGCCTCCCGTGATCTAGGTAGGCGCTGGAGGTCCCAGACCTCCCTGAGCCCTTTTCTCCCAGAGCCTCCTGCCTAGGGGAGCATGGAGATAAAATGAATAATTTAAATGCAGTAGGATGAGGGCTTTCTTTCCTGTTGTCTGGGTTCAAAGTATGATCCCCCGAAGCCTCGTCCCCTCAGCAATTTTAGCAAAAGAGAGTTTAACTTGTGGGTTTGGAATGACAGGCTCAATTGGGAATGACAGACTCTAGGTTTCAGGCAGATCTTGTTCATAACATTGAGTGACCTTCCCCCTAGATCCCTGGACAGTCTTGGGCAATGCATCAGTCAAATAATGTTCTGTACATTTTATTATTCACTTAAGTCGACAGAGTTTTGAATACAACTTTTGCTATCCTTCTCTTCCTCATCTGTATTGCTTTTTGTTTTTCATAAAGGCAGAAAAAGTTGTGCATATTGTGCTGTGGGGAGGGTGATTTGCTGTCAGTCAAACTTTTCAGCTCTTGCTTTTCTCATTACTAACAAACTCAAATTCATTGGACTTTAAAATTCCAGTGGCATTAAATATGTGGGCGTGGCGAGTAGGCACAAGGCGAAAGTGAGAGGGGTGTTCTGAAGAGACAGGAAGGTTTCAAACAGACATTTAGTGCTCCTCTTAAATACATCATGTCATTGTTAGAAGTCCTAACTGATCTGGGAGCAGAAGGGCTGCTTTCATTTGAAGTATTGTTTCCATTCAATTGGGGAACACAGTTTGGTACAATGAAGTTAAGGGCCTTGGGTAGGAGTCAGATGTGTGTTCTAGATTTTGACCCAGCTTTGTTACTAGGTAGTTGGGTGGCCTTGGCAGAGGCCCTAGGTTTTCAGAAGATGTCTTTGGAAGTGATTTTGTTTCCAACTTGAAGGGCGGATCCCTCCTACTGTACCCCTGCTCCGAATAAACTGATTAACATGTGTTGGAATAGATGTTAAAATGAAATGCAAAATCTAAGAGTAAGCACATATTGTAGCAAGTAATTTTGTAAGACAAATAGTCATTTTAGTATTCTATGGATTGCACTGAAGAAGGAAGCTAAAACAGCAATAGATAGAGCGTTTGCAACATATGGCTTTACCCCAAACAGCAAGCTTATGTGATGATTTGCCAAGGTAATGGCATATGTATGATAATATTTAGGATTTGACAGTAATGCTATTTTTTTTAACGAGGCTATTCTGACTTTTTTTTCTGGAGTTGCATTAGGCTAAACAAGTGTCACTACTAATTTACATCTTCTTTTCTGGCTGGATTTGATTCAAGGTCATCTTGAAGTTCGGTTTCTATTTCAGCCTCGAAATTGAGTCACTGAGTTCAAGTCCCTGAGGCTGTTTCCTCATTCGAAAACGAGGATAGAAATACCTGCTTGCTACCTGTCACCGAATATGAGAAATCTTATGAGAGGACAGTCTTAGATGAGTTTGGGTTCTCTACTCAGAGATGGTTTGTAAGGACGTGGTAGTTTTATTTTTCTTTTAAACAATAATATTTTATTTATCAAATGCAAAACAAATGTGTCCTGAGAATAAGTTTGCAAATTTTGCTGCCAATTATTAAACCATTACGAACAGCGTTTATGGTTGTGAACTTAGTATGGAAGCTTAGCGTATATTTGTATTGTTGCAGTGACAAGATATGAAAATTTAAGAGGTTTAATTTTAATTTTTTGAGCCAGTGACTTTCAGATCTGAAGACACTTGGTTCTGCTTCTGTCAGGGATGCTTTTGGTTTCCAGGAATGCAATGACACTTTTCCGAGATGAGGTTTCTGATAAAGGGTTACAAGTTGACACCAGATTGCTTCTTTTATAACCACTGCAGAAATTCAGGCCTTTTGAACTTTGAAGTTCTATGATCTTTCTTAAAGTCTGATGTTCTGTTTTTATTTCTGTTTAGTACAGAGATAAGAAGCCAGTGGAGTGAATGTCTTTGAGAGAAAAGGGGTCTTTGTTCAGGGATAACTGGTAGAATTTTGAGCTTTTAGAACTCGAACAGTCACTCCCCTGTGAAGTTGTCAGAGCCCAGGTTACCTTGAAGGCTGTTGACAACTTTCTAATAGTCTAATTAATTTGGGTTGGTACTGTGACTCAATTAGGGCTGATTAAGCTTTTCCAAAGGGATTGCTTGTGTGCCGGTCCCTTAGGAGAAACAGCGTTGATCAGAGGTGTGCAGAGCTTTCAATTAATACAACAAAATGTCCTAAAAAGCAAACAGTAGAGAATCCCTGAGTGACTGGGCTCCAGAATAGTGCATGTCTAGAACCCACTCCCTGGTAATTCTTAGACTATTGTCCTCTCTGCATTTCCATTTCAGAAAAATTCAGATAATTATTTTCTTCCCATTCTCAGTTTGTAGAGCATCTCTGTTATCCCTGTCTCGTTGGATGTTTAGGGCACTCATTTAACTCAAAAAAGATGTACTGAGAGTTCATTAGGTACAAAGTCTATGATAAGCAGCCGGGACGGGCACAGAGATGAAGGTGGCCCAGTCCACTCCTGGTGAAGAATGCAGCTTTCTGAGAGGACAGTCATGCATATAAAAATAAACACTAAACACAATGAAGTGTGCTGATTACACACTAGGTAGCCTCAAGATTTCAAATAGAAATTTGACTTTCAGCGCTCCACTTAAATTTCTTCTTGTCAATATGAAGACCTAACTTCCGGGCACAGTGGTTCACTCCTGTAATCTCAGCACTTTGGGAGGCTGAGACAGGAGCATCACTTAAGCCTGGGTGTTTGAGACTAGCCTGGACAACACAGCGAGACTTAATCTCTATAAAAAATTAAAAAAAAAATAGTTGAGTGTGGTGGCACGTGCCTGTCGTCCCAGCTACTTGGGAGGCTGAGGAAGGAGGGTTGCTTGAGCCCAGGAGTTTGAGGCTGCAGTGAGCTGTGATTGTGTCCAGCCTGGGCAACAGAATGAGACCCCAACTTAAAAAAAAAAGAAAGATAGAAAAGAAAAACTCTAACGGATCTGGGAGCAGAAGGGCTTTCAGTTTCAAGGGCTTTTCATTTCTACTTAATCGGGGAGCATGCTCTTTGTACAATTTAGTGAAGAGCATTGTCTGATGTCAGATCAGTGTTTTGGATTTTGACCCAGCTCTGCTACTGGATAGCTGAGTGGCCTGGGTGGAGTTGCTCAGTCTCTTGGAAAATCTGCCTTCTCAGTTATATGAGGAAGGATCTATATGAGGGCATGTCAGAGACTGGATTCTGTTCTACCATCTTGTTCTAGCATGCTGTCTGTTCTAGCATGATGTCTGTAGTGAACACTGAGGCTGGGCAATAACCTATCACCTACAGCAAGCAGGTGGGTTGACTCAGCGCTGCCTGCAGGGTTATGCAAAGCTGCTTCCAGGCTGAAATGGCTCCAGTGAACAGAAGAGGGCCTGAGGTGCCTGTGTTAGGGGGCTGCCCCCAGCATCGACAGGGTCCCTTCTCAACAGAGCACCTCGTAGGCTCAAATCTCAGGCAAAAAGAAAGAAACGTTGCCAATTTTTAAACCTTGGAATTAAAAAAACCTGGAAAGCAAATATTTGGGGTGGTTTTATTTCCAATTCTGTTTGTTTACAAATGCAGTACAAAGTGGAAGAAGCACCCACAGTGACCATTTGCTGAGTGCTTTTTTTTTAAAAAACAAACAAACAAATGAACAATGAAATTGAAATTGCTGATGGCTTCATTCAATAGGGAAGGATTTCTAACCTGTGTTATTTGGCACCTTTTTCCTGTTCATTGGTGACGATTAGACTTGGTGTCTGTGGGTGGTGCATGTTGTCTGCCCAAGGGTGTGTGTGTGTGTGTGTGTGTGTGTGTGCGCACATGCATGTGCGCACGTACCCAGGAGTTTTTCTGGCTCTGCAGCTCATACCCAGGAGAGCAAAGGTTTCTAGTTTGTGAAAGATCTTTTCTGACAGGTTGCTAGAGAACAGGCACAAAATGGTGTGTATTCTTCCTTATTCCTCATGAGGTTCAAGCATATGCTTGTTATTGGTCCAGCTTTTTTTTTTTTTTTTTTTGAATCGAGATCTCACTCTGTCATCCAGGCTGGAGGGCAGAGGCATGATCACACCTTGACCTTCTGGGTTTAGGCAATCCTTCTGCCTCAGCATCCCTAGTAGCTGAAACTACAGGTGTGTGCCACCATGCCTGGCTAATTTTTTTTTTTTTTTGTAGAGATGAGGTCTCCCTATGTTGCCTAGGTTGTTCTTGAACTCCTGAGCTCAAGCAGTCCTCCCTGCTTGGCCTCCCAAAGTGCTGGGATTACAGGCGTGAGGCACTGTGCCCAGCTTGTCCAGCTTTTGGTGGGACATTGAGTCCCGAACTCTGAGTCAATTCCCCCTCCCTCCCTCCCTGTGTTCCTTCCTTCTTTTTTTCCTTCCTTCTTCCCTCCCTTCCTCCTTCCTCCTTTCTTCCCTCCTTGTGTTCCTTCCTTCTCTTCTGCCTCCCTTCCTCCTTGCCTCCTTTTGTTTTTTCTTTCTTTGCTTTTTTTTGGACATAAAAGTTAAATTCATTCTATTTTAAGGTAAAGTGAAGACAGGATTTCTTTCCCTTTCCTCTCACCTCCTACACCCATCCCCACTCCTGGATGACCAAGCATCTGGCCCTGGGCATTTGTTTCAAACAAGGCATTAGCCTTGTTTTGTTGTTTGCATGGAGCACAGAGGATCTATGCCGACCTGTCCCCGCCACATCCTAGGAATGCTGGGTTAGTGGAATAGTACTGTTGAAAGCTCTTTTGCATTTGCAGAATTATTACCTATCCCTGAGGAAAGGAGACCTTTTAGTTTTTAAACTAAAAGCTTTAGTTTTTAAAAATTAGCCCCTTTGAGATAATGGTTGAGATACAGAAAAATATAATGACTTGAGCTGATCATATGGCAACCCAGCAGAAACAAACAAGACAATCAAATAAGCAAACATTAACATTAACAGCTCATAAAATTCCTTAAATCATTCATCTAACATACATATATAACATACAGTCTAACAGGCAAGCTTCCATATTCAAGCATAGCCCTCCCTGCCTCCTTCTTAAAGCCAAAACATTCTGGAACGGTGTTACTCAAAGTGTGATCCAATGAAGGCAGCCCCAACATCTGCCAGGAGCTTGTGAGAAATGATTGTGTTGGGGTCCTGTCTTAGACCTGTTGAATAAGAATCCCTGGGGGTGGGGCCCTAGGAGCTGTTTTCCACAAGCCTCTAGAAATGTTTCTGCACATCTAAGCTTGAGAAGCCCTGTTCTCAAACATAAGTATGTAAAACCATGAATCGAGAGCATCTTGGTGAGACAGGTGGCCATGCTTTCCAAGAAGTTACTGAAAACCGTCTTGTACTGTAGCTCTCCCAAGTTCTCAAAAAGTGCATGCCTTTAACCGTGCCTCACGTATCACAGATTCCACATATGTAGCATGAAGGGCTCCACAGTCAATAAACAAACATGACAAGTGTGCTTTCCAGATAAATGGAGGGTATGCATTAGAAATAGATGTGTGAAGTGGAGATGAATGGTAGGGAAACTGCTTTGCTTTCTTGCCATCATTTCCACATTGTGGTAATTTGTACTTGGACCCAAGTATGTGAGTGCACTTGGCCTTTATAGAAGGAATGCCTGGAAGATCTTAAGCAACTATTAAAAGCTCATTGAAAAAGGTCCATTGAAAAGGCCTGAATGAAAGCAACTGGACAGGCGTCCAACCCATTCTGTTACTTACCTTGACCTCTGTGAACCTCGCTTCCCTCATCTGTGAAAGGGGAATGATTACCTTGTACAACTGTGAGACCTCAATGTGACTATGGTTCTGAAATGCTAAGCAAGATGGCTTGTACATAGAGGGGCTCAATAAAAGATAGCTATTTTAAATTATTTTTGCTATAACACAATCATACATTCACTGAGAAAAACACGCATTTTATGCCTCTTCTACGCCAGAGATGGTGCCAGCTTCTTGATCCCACAGATATCTTGAGTTTGGGACTGAGAGTAGTTTTAGAATCACCAATGGGGCTTATTCAGATTCTGTAATCCTCAGTCCCATTGCCTCAGGAGCTTTTCGTACCCCTTCCTCACACCTCCTACTTCCCCCATGGATGTGAGAGAATGCTGCTGGGGGTATTGTGTTTAAAAGCCCAGTAGGTGAATCTGATGTTTCCTCTTTGCGACTCCCTGCAGTATTCCTACAGCAAACGCACCAGACCAATAGTTCTCAATACTTGGTTTTTAAAAATCATTTAGGATTTCAAAAATCCATAGACTGGTGTACATGGTGTTTGTGATACTTCTTTTGTATGAAAGGATTCATTTGTGAATGACCTTGTTAGGGCCACGTCACTTTTGGCTACCCCTTACTAGAAAACTTCTTGCTAATTTCCTACCATCATTGTAAGTACAAGCTCTACTTTGTTCTCTCTCTCTCTCTCTCTTTCGAGTTGAAGTCTTACTCTGTCGCTCAGGCTGGAGGGCAATGGTACGATCATGGCTCACTGAAGCCTCGACCTTCTGGGCTCAGGTGATCCTTCCACCTCAGTCTCCTGAGTAGCTGAGACTACTGGTGCGCACCATCACGCCTGGCTAATATTTTTATTTTTTGTGCTGACAGGTCTCACTATGTTGCCTAGACTGGACTCAAGCAATCCCCTCACCTCAGCCTCTCGAAGTGCTGGGATTACAGGTGTGAGCCACGGCACCTGGCCTACCTTGTTTTTTTCTGATTACTTGGCTCAGCTTCTGCTTGATGAAATAGGGAAGAACACAGGACTAGAAGTTATAAGACCCAGAGTCTCCCTTCTCTCCTGCTACCACATCCTAGGACTAAGCAATCATGTGAACTTCTAGCTTACCATTACTTTGTGTCCAATGTAGGGTTTGGCCATAGGATCTCTCATTTCCTTTCTAACTCAAAGATACTAACAACCATCAAGTCCTACAAAAATAATATCTTGCTATATATGTAATAACAAAGTAGAGATCGTTGAGGAAAATTACATTAATCACAAGCCTGAAGTATAATTATCACACCAATTGCTTGCCAATAAAATATCTAACTGGAAACAATTTGTTCTCCAGGTACTCTCCCTACCTAATCTTGTTTTGCCCCAGTTATTTGTTTAAAAACATTTATTGTATAGATAGCACACAAGGAAGGCTCTGATCCTGATGCTATTCTCATCACAAATTTCAAGCCGTGGCTTGGTTCTGAATCAAAGAGGTTTTGGCTTCCCCATCAGCACGTGTACCCTGGATTTTATAAATGTGTTTTCCATTCCTGTCCTCTGTCTGGCCTTGGAACCCACTCACCAGTTTATTTTCTCTAATTGATCCAGGATATAAGAGGACTCTCTGGTCTTTGGACAGCACTTTGATAAACAGGGAGCTTTAAAAAAATTTTTTTTTCTTGTGATCTTGTATTTTTCCAAGCATGGGAACTAAGCGAGGCTCAAGCCCACCCCTGATGCCAGCCACATCAGGGCTCCTGGACCTTGAACCGTTACCTAAGCCTCACTCCCTGCTGCCCCAGCTGCACTGCTCATTCACAGTGACCCAATTTCTTCTCTTATGTAAGCACCCTGCATCAAAGAACTAGAGGGAGAAAGCCAGCCGCAGGCAGCATGTGCGGTATGTTCTTGGAGATTCTGTGGATGCTCAGGCAGATGCCAATATTCTGCTCACTGTTCCAGGAATACTGGACACAACCTTTTTCCTTCCTGCCATGAGATGGGCACCAGTCTCAAAAAACGTGAGATGTTCTTGGCACCTTGACTTCTTAAAGAGTCACACGAAGAACACCAAAGTGCAGTAAAAATGAAATGACAAAAAGGCAGGTTCTTCTGTTTCTCTCCCATTTTTCTGAACTGCTCATCATTCCACTGCCTTGAAGTCACCAGGATTGTTTTTGTGTATTGGGTGGGTATGCTTTCTGGATAAATGGGGGAGATGCATTAGAAACAGACATGTGGAGTAGAGATGGGTGGCAGGGAAACGGCTTTGCTTTCTTGCCATCATCTCCACCTTGTGGTAATTTGGACTTGGACCCAGGGATGTGGGTACACTGGGCCTTTATAGAAGGAATGCCTAGTATATATTTTATATTTAGCAACTATTAAAAGCTCATTGAAAAAGGGCCATCGAAAAAGGTCTGGATGAAAGGAACTGGACAGGCTTCCAACCCATTCTGTCATTTACCAGCGATGTGGTCTGAGGCAGAGTTTACTTAACTTCTGTGACCTCACTTTCCTCATCTGTGCAGGGAGAACCTGCATGAGGACTCCTTAAGCCGCTGGAGTCCAGGAATCATAGTAGTCTCTAAGTAGGATGGAACACTCGCTGTCTTTCAGTCTCTGCATGTTGCTTACACGTATGAACTCACCACATCCCCATAACCTTAGGGCACAGGTGTGGCTAGGATCTGCATACAGCTGAGAGACCTGAGGTGTAGAGCAGGCTAAGCCTTTTGCCCAAGGTCACAGCTAGTGTGTGTCAGAGCCAGGACGCAATCCCAGACAGAATAGCTTCAGGGGTCAGAGAGAAGTCACTCTTTCCAGCTGCCTGACATCTGTGAGGGTAGCTGAGGGGTGGGAGTGGGCTCTGGGACCCATGGGGTCCTGGCAGAGGAAGCACAGCTATTGCAAAGCCTGTCACCCTGAGGACGCCAGTGGATGCGGATGAACTTTGCAGCGATAAACCAGCATCCTGCGTTTGGAACTAACTGGAGTCTATGGCCTAGCTGAAGGGAGGGAGAGAGGGTCCTGGTGGAGGGAGAGGGCAATGATGGAAGGTGGGGGCAGGGGAAGGACAGAGAACAGAAGAAAAGGGAGAGAGGCAGGGAAAGATGCTAAGCAGTCAGGGAGAGGTGAAGCCGAAAAGCCTGCTGGGAGGAGGTGGGAGGTGGATGGAAGGGGAGAAACAGTGCGGGACTGGCTCTAGGCCCACACGATTTGTTTGCCAGGTCACATGAGCAGGAAAGGTGGGCCAGGTTGGGGGTGAGGGGGAAGGGTCTGTCCACAGAAGTCTACTGCTGCCATCTGTTCGGAGCAAGAGGAGGGGCTTACTTCCATTGTTCTGGGTGAAGTTGCTTTGCACGGTGACCTTCCATGGCCTGCCTTGCCCAGTGTGGGCCCTGGGAATATAAAAAGGGTGAGGGGGTGTTGGGGCTGAGAGGGGTGGGTGTAGACAGAGGTGGGCAGAGGAGGAGGGTGAAAGTTGGTGCAGTCTGTGCAGGCCTTTGTGATCTAATGGGGCATCTTTGCTGCAGTCTGTTATCATTCTCCCCGCCTTCCCCATTTCTCCAGCTCTTCCCTTGAAATCCCTGGCAACTTCCAAGTGCCATCTTTTGTTTTGGTTCCCCTCTCACTCCCTCTGAGCCCCCTTGGAAATTCAGGCCAACCCGTCTGGGGCTGAGGCTGCCTGAGAGAACACCATATCTCTACAAGGTCCCTCAGACATGCTTTGTTAGTATCCCCAGGCATGACTGGGAAAGTTGCCTGTCTGTTCTCTGAGGCACCCCAGCATCTTGGGAAGCACACTTCAGTCCCTTTTAAATGAAAAGACAAGAGACAGGGCAGGCCACTTGAGCCAAGGGAGAGAAGTGAGTTTAGGCAGATGCTAGATTATGGGCGGCACATCATGCTCCCCATTCTCACCACAGAGAAGGTGATGGCAGGTGTCCTTTTCCTGAAGAATCTCCAGATCTGCGAGCCCAATGGCACATTTGCCAGGCTGTGGCATACGCTCGATGTGTTTACCTGACTAGGGGTTACTGTCCTTCCCTCGTTTAGAGGAAGTGATCATCTGAGGCCCACTAACCATCAGCAGAGGAAAGACAGACAGGGTGGGCACGGAAGTCATGCAGACATGTGAGCAGATCCACTATCACCTTTCCTTGGCCCAGTAACCATAGACCACGAAACACTCCATGTACCTCTTTCCTTCCACGAAAAACACACTTCACTAAGAGCTCGTGTTTATTGACTGTTTATAATGAACTTGCAGGCACTTTTCTATGGTTTGCTTCATTTAATCCTCACATAACAGTTCAAGGCGGTAAATCCCAAGATTATTCATTATTCCCATTTTACAGATGAGGAGGCTTGGGCTTTGAGATGTTAAGGCACTTTTCCAAGGTCACGTAGGATTCAAATTAAGGCTGTCTGACTCCGGAGCCTCTTCCTTCTTAGTAGGGTGATTGTAAAGATTAAGTGAGTTAATGTGTGTAAACTGGGCAGCACAAAACTTGGCCTGGAGTAAGTCCTCAGGGGGTGATGGTGATGGTGTTGAGGAGGAGGAGGATGGAAAGCAATCAACTAGGGACTATGTCTGATGGCAGCTAGTCTAAATTGCAATGGGAGTGCAGAGCAGAGCGCGAACTCTATCTGGGAAAACTTGTCAAATCAACCCCCTCACTTTACAGATGAGGATGCTGGGACCCAGTGGAGTCCAAGGTCATATGTTTCATTATGGGCCTGACTCTGATTAGAACAAGACCTGTGGTGCTTCTGCCTGGGCAGTCTGCCAGGTGATGACAAGCTACTATGAGTCTGCCACTCATCTTATTCCAAATTCCTGTCTCCATGGAGTCAGCCTCTGCTCACAGTATAAATCAGTTGAACTCCCCTGCCCAGCCTCACCCTTGCTTCTTTGTTCTTATTCTACGCTCTGATAGCTTTCCTTTCGCGGTGACTTTTCTCCACCCCACCTGTACATGTCACTGTCCGTGGTGCCACTAGTGGCCTTCTTATCTTGCCCTGCAGCGGGCATCCTCTCTCTCTGCTTCAGTGGTCACTAGTGCAGGCATCCCTCAGGCTGCTGTCCTGCAGAGTCGGTAGACTAAACTCTGACACTCATGACAGTGCTGGCCATGTGGTTTCACATCCTCGCCACTTACTAACTGTGTGACCTTTGCCAAATTATTTGCTTCTCGAAGCTTTGTTTGCCTCTCCTATAAACTGGTGGAAACATCAGAACCTATGCTATAGATGTGCTATGAGGAGCAAATGCCATAGGTTTACAAACCATGCATTTAGCATGGTGCCCAGCCCACAGGTAGTGCTTCATAAGTGCTTGCTGTGGTAATTTTAACATTCCGTCTCTGACTTCAACTTGTGTGTGTGTGTGTTTTTAACCCCTATTTATCCTTCTCCACTTCTTCCATGTCCCAGGTGTCTGCTGGTTCCCACATCCTTGCTGTTCTCCAAGTTCAAGATTCATTTGCCAGCCTGGAACTGAGGAGGTCTTCTCTTTGAATGTTGGATGCATCCCTCAGTTTAACGTTCTTGCTTTCTTGCTAGTGCATTATAACCCCCTCCAGGAGCCAAAATCTAAACCATCACAGTTTTTTGTCTGCTTCCTATCACGTGTATTCATTTTTCTAAGGTAGCTAATTATCCCAAAGCTTTTCCCCTCTACTCTCTCAGGCATCTCCACTATAGCACATGCTGTGCTTGCAATTATTCAATTAATTATTTTAAATTATTGCCTAATGACTGTTATGTTAGGCTAGCTTATGTTAGGCTAAATTCTGTGAGATGGCAACTTTATTCTCTCTCCCTCTCTTTAGAGAGAGATAGGATCTCACTCTGTTGCCCAGGCTGGAGTGCAGTGGCACAATAATAGCTCACTGCAACCTTGAACTCACGGCCTCAAGTGAGTCTCCTGCCTCAGCCTCCCAAGTAGCTAGAACTGCAGCCATATGCCACCATGCCTGGCTAACTTTTTTATTTTTTGGTAGAGATGGGATCTTACTATGTTGTCCAGGTTGGTCTTGAGCTCCAGGCCTAAAGCAATCCTACCTCCTTGGCCTCCCCAAATCCCGGGATTACGGGCATGAGCCACCATGCCTGTCCTCATACTATTCCTTTGCCTCTTCAATTTCTCTCTTTCCTTGCCTTTTCCATTTTGCCTGCAAATGCATCTGGGAAGATCTCACTTTGGAGTCATATGGATGGGCTCGACTCTTGCTAACCATGTAATTGGGCAATTTATTCAACTTCTTTAGTTTCTCCCTATAGAAAATGGGAATGATAATATGTATGGACCAGCATTTTTGAGGAAATAAATTGAGCTGGTGATTTGGAAAATCCTAAGCAAAAAGCATGGCATGTATAAATATGGCCTAAATAAATACACCTTCCCTTCCCTGGGTCCTACCATCTTCTCCAGGAGCGTCAATTTCCTGCCTAAAACTAGAAACTTCCCTGCACTCCCACAGCCTTTCTTCTTGTTCTCCATCATAATTTTGTTCTCAAGTCTATTTCTTCTGCCTTCCTGGGGGCAATGTATTGCTCATTAGACTCTTTTTCTCTTTCCCTTTAACTTCAACTCCTGCTACTCAATAAGTCTTTTCTGGTCAGATCAGCATTTAAACACACCCAAAGCTAAATTAAAATAACAAAAACAATCTCTCTCCTGACTTCATGTTTCTTCCCAGCTGTGCTGTCTGATTTCTCTCCTTCCTTCCCTGCAAATCGTCTTGCAAGCGTCATCTGAATGAACTGTTTGCACTTCTTTCCCTCTCACTGACCATCATTCCTACCACAGTGTGGTCGGGTCCCTATCTGGCCACTAACACCATTCCTGTCAGTGCTTGCTGGATCTAGTGGTCCCTTCTTAGATTGTATCTAGCTTGGCCTGTGGTTAGCACTGGACACAGTGGCCACTTCCTTCTCGAAATGTTCTCTTTCTGTGCAACGCTTTTGTAAGACTGTGCAGTGCTTTTGCCTCTCTGGATTTTTCACAGGTCTCTTGATGTCTGCCTGCAAACACATCTAGAAAAATCTTGCTTTGGAGTTGGGAATCTTGGTTCTTCCTTTGTGTAATTAGTATCTGACTGTCCCACAAGGAGGCCCAGTCATTTTTAGTTGTATTATTACTAAACACCAGTCTTAATAAACTATTTCTAATTACTCAAGTCAGCTTTCTTAATTCTAGGCCTTTGTGCGTGTGGTTCCCTCTTCCTGAAATTCTCTTCTCCCTTTTCTGCTTCCTTCTTTTGTTGGCTTCCTTCTCCTCACTTCCCATCTCAGCTGAGATGACTCTTCCCCACCTCAAGTCTTCCTATTCCTCCTCAGGGCTGGCTCAGGTGCCCCTCCTGGGTCCTTTCATAACACCCGATGCTTCCCTATCCTATAATTTATCACACTACACCATAATTACTATAATTATGCTTTCGTGGCTTCAACTGCCCTTGAACAGGAAGTTCTGAGAGACCAGAGTTTTACCTGCTTTTAGCACCTGGCACAGCCTAGGTCACACAACGGGTGAATGAATGAATGAATGAATAAATAAATGAATGAAGATGAGAATATTACTATGTTGAACAGAGAGTTAGTATACCTTATAGTATTAAGTTTTTCATGCCACATATTATTAGTTGTGTGGGATCAGGCAAGTCACTTCTCTCAATATCAGTTTCCTCATCCATAAAACGGGACAAAGTAACAATGCTCCAAGAGCACTTTGTGTTATCTACTAATCCACACAAAGACCTAACAACCATGCGACCTGGAATAAAAGAGATCATCTCCATCTCCATACCTCATCTAGCCCAGGGCTAGAGAGAGTTTCCTTAGCAAGTTTATTTTTACCAGTAATATCAAGGAAAACAGAAAGGTATTTTTTTTTTCCGCCTCTGTAACTACATTCAACTTGCTCACAAGCACCTGTTTCTGTTTGGTTAAAAACTAAGCAAGATCCGACACAAACAACAAACTTAATCTTTCCCACTGAAGGAATTTAGTTTCCTCTGGCATAAAAACAACAGGAGGCCTTTCCAAGTTACTCTTCCAGGTCGCTCTCTAGTTACTCTTTTAGATAAATGCACAATCTCTGAGGTCCTCTCTCCCACTGCCTGACTCCAGAGGAAAGTGTGTTAAGATGGAAGCAGAGGGCATCCCCCTCGGGTCCCCTCCCACTGTGGAAACTTTTCTGTCCTGTCAATAAATCCTGCTTAAAAAAAAAAGGCCAGGCACGGTGGCTCAAGTCTATAATCTCAGCACTTCAGGAGGCTGAGGTAAGAGGATTGCCTGAGCCCACACGTTCGCGACCAGCCTGGGCAACTTGGCGAGACCTCATCTCTACAATAAATCAAAAAATTAGCCGGGCGTGGTAGAGCATACCTGCAGTTCCAGCTGCTTGGAAGGCTGAGGTGGAAGGATCTCTGGAGCCCAGCAGGTCGACACTGGGGTGGCCGTGAGCATGTCACTGTGCTCTAGCCTGGGCGATGGAGTGAGACTCCAACTCAAGAAAAAAAAAAAGATGGAGGCAGCAGGGTAGTCCCCCGGGTCCTCCCTGTGTCCACTGGGAGTGTAACTTGTAAACTGGTCACTGCTCAGAGTCTTCCCTTGCTGAGCCAGACCCTCCTCAGTTCTCAAGGAGAAAGTCTCCTAAAGGGCATTGAGCCTTCCACAGCTCTGCCTGTTTTTCCATTCGGCCCCTGTCAGTACCCTCTGCCACAAGGGCCTCTGCTGCAAGCAGCGGCACTCCCCTGGCAGGCATGCTAGCTCTCCAATCAAGCTCCCCCTGGAGCCTGTGGAGACTTCTGGATCTCCTCCATGGAGAATGTGCCGGAACCAGGGCAAGGGAGTGGTGGCAGAGAGTGTCCATGAGGGATTTCATGGGCAAAGTTTTTATGATTTGTTCTCCAATGTATCCCAGGTCCTAGAACAGGCCCCCAACTTACTGTGGTTTAACTTATGGTTTTTTGACTTTATAAATGGTGTGGATGTGATGTGCATTCACTGGAGAGTGTACTTCAAATTTTGAATTTGGGTCTTTTCCAGGCTAGCAATATGTGATACCCGACTCTCTCATGATGCTGGGCCAGATCATCGAACACAGCACCGATTTTGTACGATAGTGTGGAATAGCTCTTATAAACGTTCTGATGGTTGTACCAAAAGTGTTCTGAGTGCACTTGGAATAGGATAGGCTAAGTTTCGATGTTCAGTAAGTTAGGTGTGTTAAATGCATTTTTAGCTTACGGTGGGTTTATCAGGATGTAACCCCTTCGTAACCTGCGGAGCATCTGTACTTTGTTCATTAGCAGTTGTTTAAAAAGCATTATTGAATTGAATGTTTCTCAGGCCCTCTCTGTCTTAACATTGCACGTCACCACTTTATACTCACTGGATTATCCATTTATCTCGGTTTCTACTCCCTTGTCCTAGAGTTTGGAATCTAATGTAGTCATGGGGTGGGAGGTGTCCTAAACAGACCTCTCATTTGATTTTAAACCGTTACTCTCCTTTTTCCTGGCACAGGAATGATTTTATTTCCTTCCTGCCTGACAGGAAGTAACCTTACATCATATTCTGCTTTCTCCATACTCCATGGCTTAGGATCATGGTGATCATGTGTCCTGGGTTTTGCCTGTGGTGGTCATGGTTTATGCCTGTTGTCCCTGTGTAATTAACAGTAGTTGTCCCCTTCACTCTCCAAAAATATCCTGGCTTGGACAGTAAATTACATGGCCATCCTCCTTTTTAAAACACTTTAAACTTAGGCTTCCAAACTTAAGTCTCAAAGCATAGCTTTGAGCATCCCATGAAAACCTTTTTCTTTCTTAAGTTCTTGGCTCTTGTAGTTAAAAGTCTTGGCTTTTATGACTACTGTTCTGGTGTAGACATCAAAATGTCTATTTTCAAAGGCAAAGATACACATGATTTTAAAAATTAAGATAAATAAAGACATTTCAAAAAATTTAAATGATTAAACAATCATTTAAATACCTTAACAGCATGATACCAGTAGTCCATCAAATGATCTTGGCATTGGTTTTTAAAGAGACTAGGAAACATGCACTGTCCTGGTGCACATCAGACTTTCAGATCATCTCATCATCTAGAATTAAGAGTTGTTAACATTCTGTCCTTCTAGTGAATTTTAGAAAAGAAACAAAACATTATTTCCAGAGTCCCTTATAACCAGTGGAGCACTTCTTTATTCTAGGTTGTATGTGCCCTTCACCTGAGGATAATTTATAGAACACTATAGCTGTTATTCTATCAGAGGAGAGTGTGTTAAGGTTAAAATAATTTATAAAAAATATTTTAAAATGAAAAGCATTACCTGGATGCATAGTCCATTAATAAATGTGATTTCTCTTTCTGATAGTGTGGTAACCCTGTTTATTTGTGCTAGCTGAAACCTCTGTTTAGCAATATATATGATGTGATTAATAAAAATGAAAGGGTGTATTCAATTGTTAAATCACATGGTAGAAAATTATAATCAGTTTAATGTAAAACATATAATTTGATAGGCAAAGTCTTTTAAAATAAAGCATGCATGGACTAAAATACCAGAATACAGCACTTAGCCAAGCACAGTGGTTCACACCTGTAACCCCAGCTACTCAGGAGACTAAAGTGGGAGGATTACTTGAGCTCAGGAGTTTGAGTCCAGCCTGGACAATATAGCAAGACCCCATCCCTACATATACACACTATCTTTTTTTTTTTTTTTGAGTTGGAGTCTCACTCTGTTGCCCAGACTGGAGTGCAGTGGCCGGGAGCGGCCACTGCAGCCCGAACCTGCTGGGCTCTGGCGATCCTTCTGCCTCAGCATTCCAAGTAGCTGGAACTACAGGCGTGTGCTACCACGCCCGGCTAATTTTTGATTTATTGTAGCGATGAGGTCTCGCCCAGTTGCTCAGGTGGGTCTCGAACCCGCGGGCTCAGGCAATCCACTCACCTCAGCCTCCCAAAGTGCGGGATTACAGGCTGAGCCACCGAGCCCGGCTACACACTTTCTATCTATCTATTTATCTATCTATCTATATCTACATCTAGATATGTATAAATATCTATATCATCTATATCTATATCTACACAGCACCTCTGAGACTGGGAATCTTTTCCATGTAATGGAATGATATTATCGACTGAATTTCAATAGGGTGTTTACTTTCAGATGTTTTTATGGTAGTAAGTAAAGGGCTTGTCTTGAGACGTGCATTCCCATCTCTAGTTCATCTTGTAACAGAGTGTGTGTTTTCTCAGGGTGGTTGACTTGGATTAGGGTAGGGAATAAATTACGTTCACTATCTCAGTCTAATTAGCAATGCAGGCTTGTCAGTAGGCCCAGGGGACAGCCAACTCTGCCCTAAACATGTTACCATGACTTCCTAAACATTGCTTTCTATTATTGTTATGATCCATGAATACAAAGCTTGTGTGCTCAGAGAACAGAGTTTTCAAGAAGGTGTGGTGGAGCAGGGGATTTGGACAGTTAGGGGTGCCCTCCTGAGATGACTGCCTTTCTTTCTTTCTTCTACAGTCCTCGAAATTAAGCTGCTTCCTATCTTTCTCCTTCTCTATCTCCTTTCACATCTGCAGATGGGGTGGCTGCATTCCGCGCCTTCCTGAAGACGGAGTTCAGTGAGGAGAACTTGGAGTTCTGGCTGGCATGTGAGGAGTTCAAGAAGACCAGGTCCACTGCAAAACTGGTCTCCAAGGCCCATAGGATCTTTGAAGAGTTTGTGGATGTGCAGGCCCCGCGGGAGGTGTGTTGGCAGGGGTGACCATCCCATCAGACCTCCAGCAATGGCTCCTGGCTTGCATTTCTCTCATGGAAGGGGTTTGAGCCAGGCTTTTTTACACTAAAGCAAGCCTTGCCATTCTGGGGGCTCTTGACATAAAAGTAATCATTTTAATCGTTTCCCAGAAGTAAAAGGAGTTCTGTTAGCAGTATTTTAGCTGTTTGTCAGTTCAACGTGTTAGCAGGAACTATATTGATACAGGGATTTTTCAAGAACAAATGCTGCTAGGTCTGTGTTAAGGCAGCATAACTTGATGGAAAGCAGAGCTGCTTTGGAAGCTTGTTCCAAGTTCAGCTCTACCACTTACCAGCTGTGTGCTCTTGGTCAAGTTATTTAACCTCTCTGAGTATCATTTTCCTTGATGTAAAAGAGTATTAGGCATAAAGCACCTGTTTAATATTTGCCACTGATCATTAATGGGTAATTATAGTTATTTATAATATTTTATTAAAATTATAATACAGTGGATGAATTTCTATTATATTGTTGTTCTGAGTCATGATACGGAATTTTACTTGGGAGGTTTTAAATAAAGAAACGTGTTTGCTGTCTACAAGTTTAGGTGCACTGCATTTTTGCAGCTCTTCAATTATTCTTTGACTTGCGATGTATTAGGTCTTTACCACTAGGATTCTATAAGCCCTTTATAATGCTGGCTAGGACAGAGCTATCTCTTCTATCCAGTCTCTCTCCACGGGACATGTGTTCCCTTAGTTAAGAAAGGACAAGAGGGAAAGCTTCCTTTAAGGAACCTGCATTAACATTTGGCTTGGCCAGGCATGGTGGCTCAAGCCTGTAATCCCAGCGCATTGGGAGACCGAGGTGAGAGGATTGCCTGAGCCCACGAGTTCGAGAACTGCCTGGGCAACTTGGCAAGACCTCATTTCTACAATAATTTTTTAAAAAATCTGGGCATGGTAGCGCGCGCCTGATTACTTGGAAGACTGAGGCCGAAGGATCGCTGAAGCCCAGCAGGTTGACACTGGGGTGGCCATGAGCATGCCACTGCACTGCAGCCTAGGTGATTGAGTGAGACTCCAACTCAAAACAAACAAACAAACAAAAAAACCCACTTGGCTTGAGTTCACCCTTTGCCTGCCGCTGTGAAGATTCCTGGATTAAGAGTCATTTGGGATTTTGCCTTGGGCTCTGTTACTAACTTTCCATACTGCTTTAGACAAGCTTCTTAGTCTCTCTTTTTTTCAGTGTTCTTGTCTACAAATTGAGACTGAGACGATCTGGTCTTCAGACCACAAAGAACTCTTGCTGTGTTCAAAAGAGATAAAAGCAGTTTGAAAAGCACAAAATCACCTTGAAGATATAAGATGCTCTTGTGAATAATTGTCACATAGCTAGGGTCAGCGACCAGGCTCCTTGGCCCTTGAGGGCCTGTGACCTTGCTCTCTGTTTGTGTCTACAGGTAAACATCGACTTCCAGACCCGAGAAGCCACGAGAAAGAACATGCAGGAGCCATCCCTGACTTGCTTCGACCAAGCCCAGGGAAAAGTACACAGCCTCATGGAGAAAGACTCTTACCCCCGGTTCCTGAGGTCCAAAATGTACTTAGATTTGCTGTCCCAAAGCCAGAGGAGGCTCAGTTAGACCTCAGATGGGGACTCTTGGAAATCACCGGCTTCGCCCCACCCTTGCTGCCAAGACCATATTCTAATGTGAAATGTCATAGGTGTTCAAAAGTGGTGGCATTTGGGGCAGGAGGCTGGAGGAGGAAGGGAACAAAGGGCCATTCCAAAGTGTGACCCAGCTGCTGGAGCCTGGACTCTGTTCCATTTACCCACGTTTGTGTTTTGGTTAGTGGTAGCATCTTGCCGCTGTCTCCCTTCTCTGGGTCAGCAACTTGCCCTTCATAATGCCTCGGGTCATCTTCGCTGAGAAGGCAGATTCACTGTGCTAGGCTAATCTGTAAATAATGCCATGCAAGTCCCACCACCTCTACACCCTCCTCAGTTAGGATTCCCACCTCTCTGCTTGTTCTGTACCGGGGAGGAATAGCTAGAACACTTGGGCTCACATTTGTGGTTTTCTGTCACCATACAGTAGTTGGCCCTGCGTGCTGGGACCTCATAGCTTAGGAGAGAGGTCTCTGTGGAATCCCAGGTTTCTAGCACTATCATTGATAAGTGACCTCTGGGAAGAGGGCAGACTCCACGGATGTGTCTATTTCTTCCATTTCCGTTGGACCATTGTGAAAAACTGTAATCACCGCTCAGCTTAGCCTAGGAAATTCACAAGACTCTCCCATCCTTGCATTTCCAGAAAGGGTGTGGGGAGATGTCCTTCATGACTTCTAGAGTGGAACTGCCATGAAGAAAGATACAGCTTGCTCATTTTTCTCAATTCTACCAAGAACTTTCCCAGAAGTCAAGTGACCAGGGAATGTAGCACCAGTAGACTTGGAAGCAACGGGGCATCGTCTAACCTGTGTGTTGCTCAGTGTCTCCTCTGCCATTGCCTCCCTGTGGCATCACATGTCACTGGTCTCCTAGGATGACAGACAGCTTGGCAGAGGGAGGTGAGTCCCCATAGCATGGACAGCTGTCGTGGTGCCTAGCACTCTCCCTGTCTCTCCGCCTCCCCTCTCCATGCAGGTCATGTCGTTATGATGGGGGAGAATGGGAACTTAGGCTGAAACTCTGTTTCCTGCATGCTCCCTGGGAGCATGCTTTCTGAGGTCTCTCTCTCAACTATCATGAAGCAGCTTCCTTCTTGATCTTTGACCTTTTGACCTTGAGCATGAAATAGAAGATATGGCTAAGAAGATCGCTGTGAACATTTGAACGTGGAGAACATTCCTGAAATGCTTTCATGGTAGCCTAGAGCTGCTCTTGGAAACGTGTCAGGCAACTCTCCTTAGCAGCCCAGAACCTCCTCTAGCTACCCAGGAAAAAGCTGACTTTGGCACGAGAGCAGTGCCAAGGAGATGAATCCTCGGCAGAGAGACCAGAAAGTGTGAGAGGGGTCTGGAAGATGCTGGTCTCCAGGTGGACGTAATCACAGAGAACATGGTGGAGGTACTCTTGGGATACAAAGGATTTGGATTCATTGCAGACCTACAAAACCTTCAGCTTGGCAAATGGAACCGTACACAATTAGGTATAAGCTCTGGGATGCAGGTGACTGAGAACTGGACTGAAGCCCCTTTCATTTGTGGAGTAATGGGCCTTTTAAGATTATACTGATGTCCAGTGCTTGTATTCCTGGCCGGTACCTTTGAGAATCTCTTCCTTCCTTGGCTACAGCTAGACAAGGCCAAGGAGGCCTTGAGTCCCCTCAGTCTTAGGGCCCACTGCCTTGCCATAGCACATTGTTATCAGTGAGTGAGGGTTGACATGATTGTGTGAACCTCAAGGAGAGAGAAAAACACATGCCTCCTAGCCCTCACACTGAAGAGACCTGTGAAAGTTCATGTTCAAGAACTCCAAAGTCTCAAATGGGTGTTCCTAGTTAGAACAAATAGTACCCCACCCCCGCCGCACCCTGGTAAAAAATCATTCTTAGCTAAAGCTGCCAGATTAATTTAATGATTAAATTCTCAAACAGGGTATTTTAAACATTGTTTACACACAAAATGTGCATCTGCTGCCAAGTCTACTGTTGACCATGAGGTCCATATAAACTGGAACTGCAGCATTCTGGAAATGTGAAATGTTCTAAGAGGAGCCTTTTCGCCACTTCCACTCTCCCAAGGAGGAAAGTCTGAACAAGAGTGTTGTGTGGTGGCCTCCTTTGAGGTCTAGAGTTCTTGTCAACTACTCCTGGAACGAAGGCTGCAGATGGTGGTGTCATGGTGCCCGGGTGACTTCCTCCCACCTTGAAGAAGTATGAAGGACCAAGCATGGATATCCTGAATTTTGCAGCTCAGAGAGGGTATGTGGGCGTGTGTTCATTCGTTCGTATGTCGAGGAACACCATGGCTGAATTTATGGTACTCCTGTGGAGCATCTCTGTGTGCTTGTGTGTGTGTGTGTGACAATTGTGAGCATTAGACTAACATACCGCAGACATGGTCTTTCCAAGGGTAGAGCTATTCTTGCACCCTTTATTCCTTGCTTCCCACAAAAGGCACAGAGCTCTCCACTCTGATGCTGATTTTAGGCACTTTGGTCATGCCAACCCAGATTTTGGTCTGTGATGAAACAAAGAGAAATGTTTACAACATCTAGAGCAATATCCAAGCATACCTCATCCCTGAGCTTCCATGTCTCCCAGTCCTGTCCTCTCTCCCATTTCTTCTTCTACAAGTCCTCCACGGGTGCCACTTCCATTTACTGTCTTCCTTTGCTCCTCCAGCCGGGCTTGTGCTGTGGACTGCCTTCTGGACTTCAGGCTCACTCTGGTCCTAGGCCTATGCAAGCTCAAGGCAAGCCGGGGCAGTAGTCTGGGCAGAGCTGTGACTTTTAGAATTGTTCTCTGTCCCCGAGTGTCCTTTGGCCCCCCTGGAGTGCTGACTTCTTTGGGGGCTGGTGTGAGATTTGCTGTTGCCTTTGGCAAGTTAAATTGAACATAGTCAGTATCAACTGTGTTGATGTCATGGTCTTGGGCACCTCTGGGATGAGGAACCCTCTGAGGTAGTATTTCTTATTAAACTTGAGCATGCACAGTGATCACCGGAAAGTCCGTTATAAATGCCGACTTCCAGGTTCTGCACCCAGAGATGCTGATCTGATGGACCTAGGCTGGGACCCAGAAATCTGTAGTTCTAATAAGCTCTGGGTAGTGACCTGTGGACTCTGAGAAAAGATGGTCTAAGATGATGGCTGTCAACCTTGGCCACGCTTTAGAATCACCTGGGAGTTTTAAAAACCCAAATGTCCAGGTCCCACCCCAGAACAGCTAAATCAGAAGCTCTCTGGTAGAGACCCAGATGTTCGTGTTTTATAAAGCTCCACAGGTGACTCCAATGGGCAGGTGAGCTTGGGAAGCACTGGCCTAAGGAGTAAGGAGGAGCAAGTTGGGATGGGCCCAGGGGGCTAGAGCACTTCCAGATGCAGACAAGCACAATGACCAGGACTCCTGCCAGCCCTGGAATCTGCCTCTCATGACGACGGCTGTCTCCATGCCATCTTGGTCTGACTTGCTCTTTTGCATAAGTGTTTTGGTCCAAGCTATGTGCATTGCCTGGCCGCAGGTATGCCAAAGGTGAGGATCCCGAACCAGGAGATGCTCTACCGTGCTTTCTGTGTCTGGCCTCCTCCAAGCTTGCCTTCTGGCCACTTCCCTTGTCTGTTTTCATGCATTTCATTCTGTGTTAGGCTGTGCCCCTGCACCCAAGGCCATGCAACAAGTAGTTGGAACTCAGGTAGTGAGTGAGTCGTGGTAGTGATAATATTAGTCACACAACAACTTCCAAATTTCTCAATGGAGGGTGTCACATCCTGGGAATATGGAGATCTGTGAGGCCTTCCCAATGCCACAGTGGGGGTTTTGGCCCCCACTCCAAGCCTTTACCATTTCCTCTTTGGTCCCAGCCTGGGTGGGCAGCTGGGAAGTTCCTAGTTGATTTTAACCTCTGGTGCTCTTCCCAGAACTGACTGCTCTGAATAAACCAAAGTTGGAAAAGGATGTTTTGTGCAGGTTGCGGGCCCGGCCTCTTGGTGCAGACCCTGGGCGCTTCTCTTGGCCGGCTGCCTGTCTGGTTGGAGAAGCAAGCTCCTTCTGCTGGGACGAAAGGTGTGAACCTATTATGCTATTGTGCTGAGAACTGTGGGAGGGTAAGAATGGGAAAGACTGAAGAGGAAGGAGCCAGTGGGAGAGACCAACCACTAATGTGATGTCTGCTTCTCCATAGACCAGAGGGGAAGGGATGTGTGGCTCATGCAGAGGCAGGACAGGCTCCCATCGAGAGTGCCCTGAGCACTCCTCACCCTGTCTGTGCCCACTTCCAAGCAAGACAAAAGGACTACAGTTTCCCATTCTAGGCTATCCTTCTGTCTGCCAAGTGTCAACCCTCTTCGACTCTGGGCTAGAAGAAAGAGAGGTAGCAAAGTTAATCCTGGCATCGAGAGCCTGTGCTACTCAGTATGAGACTGTGGAGGAAGAAGCCAAGAGCAGAGAAGTTTGCCTGTCCCTGTGGCCTCTCAGGACTCCACAAGATGCTGTGGACCAAGATGGGAAACTTCAGGATGAGCCACGGGTCTCGCTAGGTTGGGGTCTGGGTCCCTTCGATACACAGCCCCCTTCTTGATTCTGACTCCCTTTGACCCCTCGGCTCCTTTCCCTGAGCCAGGTGTGGAAAAGGTGGCTGGGCTGGGTGTGCCCTCCAACCACAGTAGCATTTGCTGAGTCACGCGGCAAGCACAACAGATTTGTAGCAGCTCATCTGCCATTTAAACTGCTTGGCTGATGGAGTCCTCATTGAATTGTTTCATGACTGTGTAGAGTGGAACAATGTCATTCACCTTTACTATAAACAAGTCTGTGAGAACATAATAAACAGAACCTGAACAAGCCGCCCTCTGCTCTCTGCCCACGTGTCTGGCTGGCTGACTCTTTATGAGAAAACTCTTTGCGGAACACATGGCCTCCCCGGGAGAAGCACGTGGCCTTCCTCGGGCAGAGGCTGGCATGGGGTTGGTCATCAGGAGAAGCAGGGGTGTGGGTGGAAATGGATGGGCAAGGTCTGGAGAGTAGCATGGTGGTGGCGAGTGACTTTAAGTTATGAGAGTGGCTTTGAAATTGTGAAGTGCCACACAGATGTGAGGTGGTGTTTTTATTAGTAACACCTACTGCTGGAAAATGCAGAGACAAGAAAGGCTGCCATGGTTCGTGTGTTTGTTCAGCTGGGGCAATCTGAACATGCAGCGGGCTGATCTTGCTTTGGGCTGTCCCTCACCTTACACAGTCAGTGTGTCCCTGAAGAGTTGTGTGTGCATCATGGAGTCTTTCAGTGTCTCTGGGGATCAGGTCCCGTGGCAGTGGAGGGAACTGAAGGAGAATCAGGCATGGTATCTATCTGCTCACAAAAGCTCAATCTTTAGGTGGGTAACAAGGCAGAGACACGCAAAACCTAAATTACCCAAATAATTGAAAATTTTCCCAAGAAGATCTGCCTTTGAGGGAATGCTGGTGTTTCTTTGAAGGTGAATATTTCGGGTGAAATAAAGCTTTCTGTAATGCAAATGATCACCCCCCAATTCCAGTTTTGTAGATTGGACAGGGAATGGTAGCAAATTGGGCTACTGTAGACAGGAGGCCCCCCACCACTGGGGAGGGGGTGTGACTGGATTTTCTCCCAGCTTTCCTCTTCTTTCCCTTACCCTCATGGCTACCTGGGGCTCCAGAAGAGAGTGGAGGGGGAGGAGGAGGGGTAAGGGAGCTGTGTGTGAGGGGGGAGGGGGTCGCACTTGATGCAGATGCCATGTGGGAGAGGCCATGGGCTCTCTAGCCTGCAAGGATTCTGGGGGGGGGTCTTTCCTGGTTCATTGGAGACCCTGTGTCTTGAGAATCCCTTCCTGAAGCTCTCCCAGTAAAGGTGAATGATTCCCCCTGGCTGGTGGCCTGGTCCTTTTTTTTTTTTTTTTTTTGAGTTGGAGTCTCACTGTTGCCCAGACTGGAGTGCAGTGGCCGCTCCCGGCCACCGCAGCCTCGACCTGCTGGGCTCCGGCGATCCTTCCGCCTCAGCCTTCCAAGTAGCTGGAACTACAGGC
>CAUYQG010112894.1:0-21567 GCA_963574415.1 Tarsius wallacei | reverse complement strand
TTGACTTCCCTGTAGATAGGGCCCAATTTACTGGACGATCGAATCCCCTCCTGTTCCCCCTCTGAGCAGTCAGAACTTTTGTAATTACAAGTTTCATGACTTTTACAGTCCTTGCCCAATGCATGATGTCTTAGGCCAGGTAAATTTCCTTTACTCTAGGCTAGCTTGATGGCCTCTATGAGATACCTCAGATACCTGGAAGTCTGTTTCTGAAAAGACAAAGTCGGTAAAGTTAATTATACCTAAAGTGTGCATTTCTCCAAAAGCACGGCTTCTATTTTCTCATCATTGTGTCAGGGTTTAAGAACAAGATGAAAAATGGCTTCCCACTCTCGGTCTGCCCTTTCAGAGATGCCATGGGAAACAAGACAGTCTGAAGTCAAGAAAGACGTTAAACCTAGATAAGCTGATGATCACACGTTGTCCTAAGTGTTGACAAGGAAGAGTTCTTGAGTGAAAACGGTAGAGTAGGGAAAACCTAATACCGGTTCCAGGGGTCAGCAAAGACTTTTTGGAGAAAGGGATCTTTTGCTAATACCTGAAAAATGAGTAGAAGGTAAGCAAAGGATTTGGGGTGTGAGAGCAGAGAAAATAATGTGTTCTTTGACCTAGAATATAGCAATTAAATGGCATGTTAAGGGAACTGAAAGTCAGTATAATCAGAGCAGGAGCGTTATGGAAAATAAGAATGAAAAAGTGATGCAGATACATGTGTGTAGTGGGGGATATCATATAGACCTCCTCATAGGGGGCTGCCTAGTTGCAAAGAGATTACAAGACAATGTTGGTAGGACAATAAACCCTAGAGCTGTATTGTCCAGTGTGGTAGCCACTAGCCACATGTGGCTATTTTAATATTAATTAAGATAAAGAAAGGCGGCCAGGTGCGGTGGCTCAAGCCTGTCATCCCAGCACTTTGGGAGGCCGAGGTGAGAGGATTGCCTGAGCCCATGGTTTCAAGACCAGCCGGGCAACTTGGTGAGTCCTCATCTCTACAATAAATCAAAAAACTAGCTGGGTGTGGTGGCTCATGCCTGTAGTCCCAGCTACTTGGAAGGCTAAAGCGGAAGAATCACCTGAGCTCAGCAGGTCGAGGCTGTGGTGGCCGTGAGCAATCCATTGCACTCCAGTCCAGACAACAGAGTGAGACTCCAACTCAAAAAAAAAAAAAAGTAAGGTTAAATAAAATTAAAAATTCAGTTTCTCAGTCGCACAAGCTGCATTTCAAGTGCTCAATCACCAGTTGTGACTGTGTCTACCATCTTAGCACAGATATAACATTTCTATCATTACAGAAAATTCTATTGGACAGTGCTGGTCGGAAGTAATACCTTAATTCTAAGCCCCTGGAATTAAACTGGTGAAGGTGAAAATGTAGATGATGCTACAAAGAAACGTTTCCCTGTGTTAAAATAGTGGATTAATGAAAACGGCTGTATCGTGGATCTGATTTTTTTTTTTTTCTTTTCCTTTTCTTTAGTCAGAGTCTCACTCTCTCTCCCAGGCTGGAGTTCAGTGGCACGTTGATGGCCACCACAGCCTCGACCTGCTGGGCTCAGGCGGTTCTTCTGCTTCAGCCTTCCAAGAAACTGAAACTACAGGCACATGCCTCCACACCCAGCTAATTTTTTTTTTTATTATTTATCATAGAGACAAAGTCTCACCATGTTGCCCAGGCTGGTCTCGAACCCCTGAGCTCAGGCAATCCTCTCACCTCTGCCTCCCAAAGTGCTGGGATTAGAGGCATAAGCCACCACGCCCGACTGGATCTGATTTTTACTGAGAAGCAGTGCTTTTCAAGACTACATCTCAGGGAGGAAGTACAAACCCTAAGGTTTAAGATTACAAAGGACTGGCTGGCTGTGATGCTAAGTACAAGTGCTAGAAGAGATTTAACTGTACAAGTATTGTCATTAGGATTGTTTTTGTTTTGTCCTGGTTATAAAGTTTCATAGTTTTTGATCTGTCCTTTAATCCTGTTTGCTGCATAAACGCCTCTTATTTTTATGTGTCTTGCAGAAAGTTTCTTTTTTTTTTTTAGGAAAGCATTTTTGGCATTATAATAGAAATGTCTGTATTGGGATGATTATAAAGTAGACTTTACATAAATAATAAATAAGAACCTTTACAAACTATTTCAGGAATTCATAGAATAGCCAGCTTCATTTTTTTAACCTATTTAAACATTTTTATTTCTCTTTGCTCATAACATTTCCTGGTTCTTGGCCCTCCTCCATCTCCAACACTGTCACTTAACCAGCAGTTCAAAGTGGTTAACCATAACCATATTACTAACGCTGCCTTATACTGTAATCCATTCTGGTCACTCTTCATATCTTGCTCCTTTGAAGCTTCTTTTCCATTGCTGAATTGCAGATGGACATGAAAAGGAGGCAGTGACAAGCTTGTCATAGTTCCAAATATGTGTGTGTATTTTACACAGTTCTACTAGTTGCAGATATAAAAATATAAGCCACAGTTCTTAATTTGGAACCTGTAATCCAAATGACCACTTTATATTTGCACAGCTGTCTTTAACACTATCCCAAGAGACTTTTCCTAGGTATGTTTCTGTCATTCTTTTATTTTCCAAAGAGATGGAAATCTTTAAGAAGCTACCTATGATGCATGACTTAAGGATTGATAGGACCAGTAACTTGGGGACTGTTTACCACTAATCAGATAACAATACGAAACTAAATGTAGCTAGGAAATTACCAGGAAAATTACTTGGCAAGCATTTATTTATTCTATATACTGATTTCCTAATGTGTATGCTCACACTATTCCAAACATAGGGGAAACAGTTATAAATAAAGTGTGTATTCTGAAGGTGCTTACAACCTACTTGGGGATACAGGCCCATAAATAACCATTATACACAATTATAGTGATTTAAAACAATGCAAAATAAGGATGTCCAAGTATTGGGAGGTCTCAGGGAAAGGAACATTTCTGGCTAGAGTGTCGAGAAAGGTTTTCCAGAGATGAGTCTTGAGTCAAACTTTAATGGATAAGGCTTTTTCCGATGAAGAAAGGCCTGTAGCCAAAATGATATATTTCCTATCCAGGTTATAGATACTTAAAATGTAAACTTTGGAGTTGGGAGAGCATCGCTATATTTCACCTTCTTGACCTTCATCTTAACATATGGCATTAAGTTTCATCAGCTTTTATTTTCTTGGTCTATCTCTTAGATCAAGTCCCAAGAGCAAGATCAAAGGGCCAGGTGTGGTGGTTCATGCCTGTAACCCCAGCACTTTGGGAGGCTGAGATGGGAAGATTGCCTGAGTGCGGGAGTTCGAGACCCGCCTGGGCAACTTGGCCAGACCTCATGTCTACAATTAAAATTTTAAAAAAAATTAGGTGTGGTAGCACGTGTCTGTGGTTCAGGCTACTTGGAAACCTAAAGTGGAAGGATTGTGTGAGCTCAGCAGGTCAAGGCTGCAGTGGCTGTGAGTGTGCTGCTATACTCCATCCTGGGCGAAAGAGTGATAAACTCCAACTCAAAAAAAAAAAAAAAACAGAATCAAAGATGGAACTCTCCTGGGAGAGGGGAAAGCAATGGATAGTCCCCTTGTTGTTTTAGAATTTTCTTTCTGTAATTCAGAGAAGAGTGATGTGATTTCTTAGAACTTGAAATAAACAACTTGGGTGATCAGGTTTGCTTGCTCCTTGGTTACTTTGACTACATGCTTTTTTGTTTGTTCGTTTGTTTAAAATGACACAAATTTACTATCTTGTGGTTCTGTAGTTCAGAAATTTGACACTGGTCTCAGTTGGCTAAAAAGTTGCCAGCAGGGCTGATTCCTTTCTGAGGGCTCAAGAACAAATCTGTTTCCTTGCCTTTTCTGTTTTCTATGTGCCTCCTGCATTCCTTCGCTCATGGCCCCTTCCTCCTTCAAAGCCTCCTTTTGACCTCCTTCAAAAGTGTCATAACTTTATGTTTTTTGTCTCTTTCTTTTTATAGGGCTGCTTTGTATTTAAGCCAAACTTCAAGAAGAGAAAAATCTCTGTGCCAATAGGTAAGGTGTCTTAATATTAAATTTGTTAGTCCCTTTACCCTCTTAAACTTTAAGAACTAACCCTAATTGAATTTTGTAACTCTTGTCTAAACTTGGCTTACTTGCTAAGTAGATGTAGCAGTTATATTCCAAAGCATCATCAAAGGATTGGGTACATACACCCCAGGACTCTAATCTAAATGGAGATCCAAATATACCTTCAAAAAGCAAGTAGGAGAGTACATTTCCTTCAAAAGATATGTTGCCATTTTTAGAAGAGGTTTTCTGTCTCTTTTTTTCCTTTATTCCTTTTTTTTTTCTTTTTTTTTTTTTTGGAGTCAGAGTCACACACTGTCACCCAGGCTTGAGTGCAGTGGCATGCTCGCAGCCACCACAGGCTCTACTTGCTGGATTCAAGCGATCCTTCTGCCTCAGCCTTCCAAGTAGCTGGAACTACAGGTGTGTGCCACCACGCCCAGCTATTTTTTGATTTATTGTAGAGATGAGGACTCACCATTTGCTCAGGCTAGTCTTGAACTTCTAGGCTCAGGCAATCTTCTTGCCTCTGCCACCCAAAGTGCTGGGATTACAGGCTTGAGCCATCGTGCCTGGCAAGAGGTTATCTTTTTGATGACTTCTGCCATTGTTTCTTTACAACTTCAGAAATGGAATTGGGTTTCTACTAGCAAAGCATTTTAATCCTTGATCAAGCAATCAAAACAGTAACAGCTGTTTGGCAACCCAGATGTCTGACAATGAGGGAAATATTGTATAGAAACTAAGTTGATAATTGGTAGCACATGGAGAACCTAAACAAGAAAAAAGACTACACATTTGTACTTTCTAATGAAAAGTGTGTAAAAATTGTTTGTATTAAAGATAAAATATTTATGAGGAGACTTGAAGATGCTTAAAATTTTGATGTATTTCATTATATGAATAAACTTGACAAAGTAAATTAAAGAACAAAAATCATCTGAATGGAACATATAGTGATGGACTTAGTAACTAAATATGTGTTAAATAGACTACTTCATGTTTTAATTTAGGGGTAAGTGCTGTGCCCATCAATGCATGTTGAGAAAAAAAACCCAACGTCTTGGATCTTAGAATAATTCTACTTGCAAGAGCATAAGGTTATGGAATCATTTGGACTAGAAATAAAGGAACTTGGAGGGTGAGCACCCCTAACTAGGCTGTATGGTTTGGCCTCTTTAAACTTTCCTAGGTCTCCTCATTTGTGAAACTAGGGAGTAGACTGGCTTATCACTAGGATGCCTTCCTTTTCTCATTCCATATCTCTAAGAGCTAACATGTAGGACTTTGTAAAACAATTGTAAATACCATGTGAAGAAATTGTGTTTTCATGAACCGTTAACAGGTTGGCCTTAGAGTTTGTATTCCAAGCATCCTCTCAGTAAGTAGCCTGGGGGAAAGAGAAGAGCTGAGAATGAGCAGCCCGAGACAGTCTACTCAGATCGGCTACAGATTTTCAAGTGGCCCAGATTTGCTTCCTGTTAGTCTTCACATTCTTTCTACCAGTTTGTATCCTCCATCCTTTCTTGTATGTGCAGAAGTCCCACATTGTTCTTCTCAGTCACTCTTGATTCCAACTCAAACTTGTTAAGTTATTGGAGGAATGGGTTTGAATCACTCACAGACTCATGTACTCATGCTAGTAAGAGTGGATTTTCATCAGTCACCCAGACACACAACTCACACTCATACGCCCGTTTGGATGAGAGAGGAAAGGCATTAATTTATTTGAACAAAACCAAACAGGGCTTGTTTTAAAGTCCCAGTGGTTTCTTGGGATGAGGTGGGAGGAAGTGACTGAAAAGTCAAAAGAGAACTTTTTTGAAGTGATGGAAATATTCTCTATCTTGATTCAGAAGGTAGTTATATGAGTGTATCCTTGTGTCAAACTTCAAAACGTGTGTTTTATTATTTATAAATTATATTTCAATAAGATTAAATTATTTAAAAATTACTATCTTCGCTTTTTAAAAATTTATCTCTAGATACCCGTTTAATGAACAAGTTAAGAAGACTTGACTTTTTCAAACAAATCACAATATGATTGTTAGTCCCAGTGTTTATTGCACTGGTTCTCAATAACAGTTGCACACTAGAATCACTTGAAGGACTGAAGTTATATCAAAACTCTTTATTTTTATATAATTGTAGATTCATATACGGTTGTATGAAATAGTATGGAAGGCTCACCTGTACCCTTCCACCAGTTATCACCGGTGCTAATATCTTTCATAACTGTAGTTTGGTATCACAACCCCAAAACTGATGTTGATACAATCTCCTGACCTGTTCAGATTTGAACTGGGAGGAGTTTTTAAACATACAGGTTGAGGATCTCTTATCTGAAGATCTTAAGACCAGAAATATTTTGGATTTCAAATTTTGAAATATTTGTATATACATGAGATATCTTGGGGATGGGACCCAAGTCTAAACATGAAATTTATTTATGTTTTATATTCATCTTATACACATAGCCTGAAGGTAATTTTATACAATATTTTAATAATTTTGTGCATGAAACAAAATTGCTTTTTGTTTTGTTTTGCTTTTTTATTTTTTTATTTTTAAGTTGGGATCTCACTCTTGTCACCCAGGCTGGAGTGTGGTGATGCGATCACAGCTCACCATAGCCTCCACCTCCTGGGCTCATTCAGTCCTCTAGCCAGCTTCCCCTCCTGAGTAGCTGGGACTACAGGTGCATACCACCACACCTGGCTAAAAACAAAGTTTTGATTGAGTTGCAGCTGTGATTCTTCACATGAAGCCAAGTATGGAATTTTCCATGTGCGGCATCATGTTGACACTCAAAAGCCATCAGATTTTGGACCATTTCAGATTTTGGGTTTTCAGATTAGAGAGCAGACCCTAAACCAGACCAAAAGAATCAGAATCTCTGGGAGTGGGACTGAGGTGTTGGAATTTTTTAAAAGCTCCTCACAGGCTTTTGAGTATTTACACTAAATCTTCAGCACTGTGAAAATTAATTCCAAGGGAAAACTTATGCCATGGTATTAAACATACCCATGCACTAGTTTTGAATTGGGGAAGAAAAAACTGAATGAAACCATTGTTTAAGAAAATAGAGGTGACTTGAATGAATAAATCATCACATGATATACATGATGCAGACTTTGAATGTTAACCTTTCAGTCTGAAATCAGCTAGATAAGAGATCTGTGCCCAAGGAGAAGATAATAAAATAATGGTCAAATGTGGAGAGAACAGAGGGTAGAAAGTATGACTTATGGTTAGAATTCAGTTTCTCATTATAGAATAGTGAGCAGAGAATAACTACATTATAAATCATTTTAAGAGATTGACTTGTGAACAACTTTCTTTAATGTTGCAGATTGCTACATTTACTAGAACTAGTTCAGAGAAAATTCAATACCTTTTTCCCCATTATCCCTGAGGGACACCTAGCAAGCAGTGACATCTGATATCATCAGCAATGCAATTATAACTCATAAAATTGCTAACATTTCTTGCTAACATTTACTATGTACCAGACTGTTTTAAGAATTGTACGTGTGTTAATTTGTTTAATCCCCTCGGCAAACTGTGAGGGATGTATTGTCTCCATTAAAATATATGAGGATGTGCAGAGATAGAATTTTTTCAATGTTAAAATGCTAGTAAGTGGTACAGCTGAGATTTGAACTCAACTTGATTCCAGGGTGCGTGTTCTAACCATCATTTAATACTTCCTCTCGAGCCTTGCGCTGTGGCTCAGGCCTATAATCCCAGCACTTTGGGAGGCCAAGGCAGGAGGATCACTTGCACTCAGGAGTTCGAGATGAGGCTGCGTAATATAGCAAGACCTTGTTTCTACAAAAAAAATTAAAACATTAGCCAGTCATGGTGGTGAGCATCTATAGACCCAGCTACTCTGGTGGCTGAGGTAGAAGAATCACCGGAGTCTAGGAGGTCAAGCTTCAGTATGCCATGATCGTGCCACTGCCCTCCAGCCTGGGTGACAGAATGAAACCCTGACTCAAAAAGAGTAATAACAATAACTGCCTCTCATAATATGTGTCAAGTTTTTATTTAGAACTTTTTGTGTTGAATTTCAGCTATGATTTATAAGGATTTATTATGCATATAATTGTATAATTTGAATTTCACTTTAGAAGTTTGTTAGGTTTTTTTTTTTCATTATGTGGATCTAACGCCAACAGATAGTGTTATAATGTAAAAATCTTTGAGGAATTGACCCTGATTGTAAGACAGATGGAGCAGGAATGAGGAAAACATATCCAGATTTTAGCACTTGCCTTCACTGGCTTCAATTCTTGAAACAGATTGCCTGAAGAAGTAAGAAGATGCTGCATTTTGCCCACCATCTGTCCCCTGACTTCAAGACACTTGGGCATGTACTTAAGATTAGCAACTCCCACTCCTCATTATTCTGTGGATGACTGCACATCCAAAAACCAGCTGGACAGGAACTGGGGAGAGAGAGACCAGCAGAAGCACTGGCATTGTAGGTGCTGTTTACCGAAGTATCATGCTCTGAATTGAAACTGAGGCTGGTAGAAACCTGACAGCAGAGACAGGTGGAGTTTTTTTGGTTTTTTGGGGGTTTTTTTTGCTTTGAGTCAGATTCTTACTCTGTTGTCCAAGCTGGAGTGCAGTGGCACGCTCATGGCACCAGAGCCTTGACCTCCTGGGCTCAGGTGATCCTTCCTCAGCCTTCCAAGTAGCTAGAACCACAGGCACACGCCACTGTGCCCAGCTACTTTTTTTGATTTATTGTAGAGGTGAGGTCTCGCCAAGTTGCCCAGGCTGGTCTCAAACCTGTGGACTCAGGCAATCCTCTCACCTTGGCCTCCCAAAGTGCCGGGATTGTAGGCATGAGCCACCGCGCCCAGCCTAGCAGAGAGAGCTTATAATCATTTCCTCTCAAGACTTTTTTTTCTTTTTTCTAACCCGATATATAAATAACAGAGAAGCAATGGTAACAAGTTAGAGTGTCCTACTGCTGTTGTTTCCCAATTTCTTTTCTTTTTTTCCTGAATCAGGGTCTCACTCTGTCGCTCAGACAGGAGCGCAGTGGCATGATCACTGCAGTACACCACAGCCTCAAACTCTTCGGCTCAAATGATCCTCTCACTTCAGTATCCAGAGTGATAATAATAATAATGATAACGCCTCTCATAATATGCGGAGTTTTTGTTCTAAGTAAAAACTCTGCATATTATGAGAGGCAATATCATCATTATTATTATTGTTATTGTTTTTTTTTCAAGCAGAGTTTATTTAGAAAGTAAATGATAGAAAGAGAGAAAGAGAAGATTCACCTCCCCAAGGTAGGGGAGGGGACCAAGGCTAAGGAAGCATGGCGGCCACAACTTAAAGAACCACATGGAGAAAGCAGAGTTTAACAAAGCAATGACCTGTTATTTTTTTTATTATTAATATTATGTTTGAGTCAGGTCTCACTCTGTCATCCGGACTGGAGGGCGGTGGTATGATTGTGGCTCACTGCAGCCTCGACCTCCTGGACTCCGGTGATCCTTCCACCTCAGCCACCAGAGTAGCCGGGACTACAGACACTCAGCACAATGCCTGGCTAATTTTTTAATGTATTTGTAGAAATGAGGTCTTGCTATGTTGCCCAGCCTAGTCCCGAACTCCTGAGCACAAGCAGTTCTTCTGCCTTGACCTCCCAAAACGCTAGGATTACAGTCGTGAGCCACAGCACCTGGCCTGAGAGGAGGTATTAAGTGACGGTTAGACCATGAGCTCTGGAATCGAGTTCCATTCAAATCCCAGCCGTACCACTTACTAACATTTTACATTGAAAAAATTCTTTCTGCATATCCTCATGTATTTTAATAGAGACATTCCTCGTAGTTTGCTGAGGGGATTAAACAAATTAACACATATGCAGTTCTTTATTTTATTTTCTTTTTTCGAGTTAGAGTCTTACTCTATCATCCATGCTGGAGGGCAGTGGCACACTCAGGGCCACCACTGCCTCAATCTACAGGGCTCAGGCTTTCCTTCCTCCTCAGCCTTCCAAGTAGCTGGAACTATAGGCATACGTCACCACACCCGGCCAATTTTGTGATTGATTGTAGAAATGAAGTCTTGCCAAATTGCCCAGTCTGGTCTCGAACCCCTGGGCTCAGGCAGTCCTCTTACCTTTGCCTCCCAAAGTGCTGGGATTACAGGTGTGAGCCACCACACCTGGCTGCTCTGTTGCCCAGGCTGGAGTGCAGTGGTATGCTCACAACCACCTCAACATCGACCTGCTGGGCTCAGGTGATCCTTCCTCCTCAGCCTTACAATTAGCTGGAACTACAGGCTCACGCTACCGTGCTCAGCTTACTTTTTGATTTATTGTAGAGAAAAGGTCTTACCAAGTTGCCCAGGCTGGTCTCAAATCCCAGAGCTCAGGCAGTCGTCTCGCCTTGGCCTCCCAAAGTTCTGGGATTACAGGCTTGAGCTACTGCACCCAGCCTCTTCTTAAAATAGTCTGGTACATAGTAAATGCTCAAGAAAAATTAGCAATTTTATTAGTTATAATTGCATTGCTAATGATATCAGATATCATTGCGTTCTATATGACCCTCATGGATAATGGACGAAAAAGTCTTGTATTTTATGTGAACTGGGACTAGGCTTAATAAATTTAGCAATCTGCAACTTCAAAGAATTTAATTTTTGATTTTTTGTTAAGATGGGGTCTTGCTATGTTGCCTAGGCTGGTCTCAAACTCCTGGACTCAAGCAATGCTCTTGTCTCAGCTTCTCAAAAAGTGCTGGGGTTACAGACATGAGCCACACAGCACCTGGCCTGTTTCCCAGTTTGTAAGGGGTTTTTCATTATGTATTTTGATGCGGTGTTATTCAGTACATAAAAAATTTGTGTCTTGATTTGCCACTTCAACCTTTTACTATGATTTTACCCATTGTCAATGTAAAATGACTGTTTCTGTTTTTTTTAAGGCTGCCTTTTAAAAAATACTTGTTAATCTACTTTGTCGCTTAGTAATATTGTCTCCTTGCTTTCTTTTTTGTTTGCTTTTTTGTTTTTGTTTTTGAGTTGGGGTCTCTGTTGCCCAGGCTGGAGGGCAGTGGTATGATCACGGCTTTTCCCGCAGCCTCAACTCTTGGACTCAGGCAATCCTTCTGCCTCACCCTCCCAAGTAGCAGGGACTACAGGTGCACTTCACTATACCTAGCTGATTTTTTATACGAATGAGGTCTTGCTATGTTGCTTAGGCTAGTCTTGAGCTCCTGGGCTCAAGCAATCCTCCTACCTTGACCTCCCAAAGTACTGGGTTTATAGGCGTGAGCCACCATGCCTGACTTTGTAAACATTTTAATACTGTAACGTTGTTTACCATTTTACAATATGAGAGCTTTTATATAGTCTGTGGCTTTCGGTAAAATTAAAAATCAATACTTGGAAAATAAAAACTCTTAGTCAACTATGATTAGAAGGAAAATTCCTTAACTTGAAAGTAAATTTCAAGTCCAAACTATCAGTTAACATTAAAACTTGATGATACAGTACTAGCAGCAGAAATTTAACAGCATGAAAACATCAGTTGTTGCAATAAAGTATGTAAACAACCAGAATTGAAAGTAGAAGGCTATAGAGAATCTAAAATATTTGAAGAAACCTGTGCGTTTTTTTAGATGTGAATTTTTTAACATTTTAAAGATGTTATTTCTCTCCAAATAATCTAGAAATTTGATTTTATCAAGTCAAAATGCCAGTATAATTATTTTTGAGAGGTGACAAAATTACTATGAAGTTAATTGGAAAGAATGGCTTAAATTCTTTTGAAAAAGAGTAACAATATTCAGTATCAATGGGAGGAAGACCTGAATATTAAAATGTACTACTTTCAAAGCTACAGTAAATAAAACAGTTCAAGACTGGTAGAAGGATGGGGTTGGATTCAGTAGAACAAAAGATCAAAAAAAGTTCAAAGTATAAATAAATATTTAGACTATAAGGGCATGTCAAATCAGTGGGAGAAGCTTGGATTATTTAATATATGACTTTTTCAAACTGAAGGCCATAGTCCATGTGTGAGTTATGAAATCAACTTAGTGGACTATGATAATAGTTTTAATAAACAGCCTGGCACAGTGGCTCATGCCTGTAATCCCAGCACTTTGGGAGGTGGAGGCAAGAGGATTGCCTGGACCCATGGGTTTGAGACCAGCCTGGGCAACTTGGTGTGAGATCTTATCTCTATAATAAATCAAAAAAATTAGCCAGGTATGGTGGCACGCTCCTGTATTTCCAGCTACTTGGAAGGCTGAGGCCAGCAGGTCAAGGCTGCAGTGGTCGAGAACCTGTCACTGCACTCCAGCCTGAGCGACAGAATGAGACCCCAATTCAAAAAAAAAGGGAAAAATTGCTATTATATAGTAAAGATAAGTATTGTCTTCTGTTACATTTGTTTTTGTTCATTGTGTATAATAAAGATGAGTATTGTCTTCTGTAACATTTGTTTTTGTTCGTTATGTATATGTGCATTAGGTTGTGATGTAAGATGTATTCCTTAATATGGACCATTGTGTAGAACGTTTAAAAACCAATGCAGTAAGTGGTATTTTGAGAAACGGCTAACCATTTGAAGAAAACATTCTAAAAGGTCATAAAAATATATAGGCAGAATCAATGAATGACTGAACTAAACTATGTCAATGGGACAAAAATATAAGAATAGTAGTAGTAAGAATCATTTATTGATGCAAAGTTCACAGCAAATATATGAAGCAAAGTATACAAGGTCATAGAATAACTGCAAATAATGAAAACACCTTAATATAAAATGTGTATAACTCAAGCCAAAAACAAGTAAAAACTGTTAGAAATTCAAAAGTAAATGATAGAAATACAATCTAAAATTTAATCTATTTTAAGACCATTAAAATGCTAAGAATAAAAACTAAATAAAATTAAGCACAAAGGATATTGAATAATATCCATTCCCTACATTGGGGGGCGGGTGGGGAAGCATACAAAAATTCAACCCCTGTCTCTTACAAGTGTGCCTTTGCACACAGGCTTTCTAACATTTACTCCATTTTTTAAAAACCTGACATTTCTTTCTGTGTTTTTAGGGGACTATTTTAATAAAGGAAAAAATGAGTCTGAGGACAGTAGGCTTCGATTTGAAACTTATCAGCTGCTATGGCAACAGATGAAATCTGAAACTGAGGTGAATACTTTTTTGTTAACCTTTCTCTAATACCATAAATCTCATGTTTGTTGCTTCCCATCTTCCTTTCCACCAGTTTATAAGAGTATTGATGAAATGTGGAAATATTGGTCAAGTATGTCTTGTGTAGTCTAAAAAAACCCTTATTCCAAATATTCAGCATAGCTTCAGTTCCCAAAATATGTTTATGATAGCTGCTAAGGCAAGGAGCTTTTATGGTGGCACTCTTAAATTGTCCCACTCTAGCACATGTATGAAATCAAGCTGTTTCTAAACTCCTTCACTCCCTCATCCTCATATATAGTTACCTTGTTCTTTGTATTCCAGCTCTGAAAAAGTCTCCACTATAGCAAATTGACAGCTCTGGGGGCAACATTTTGAACCAACAACTTGTTTTTTGGCCAACACAGTGTTACAGTTTTTGTTTTTGGTTCCCTTTGAGAGGGCTGTACACTTTTCACCTTGTATTGCCTCCCACCAACCTTTATTGCTTTTTACCCAGTGACTTTACTCATTCATGTATTCCGTGTGATCCCTGAAGATACTTGAGTTTGTGATTTCCAGTTTAGGCCCTCTTCATTTCTTAACCTGTGTTGTCATCCTAACTGGCATCCCTAATTCTGATATCAGACCCTTTAAATCTGCCACTATCCCTTACTGGAACCATTGACCAATTAGAAAAGTCCTCCCCTTCAGGAGAACACAGTCCTATGTCAGGCAAGTGATTCTCCATCCCTGCAACTAGGCTAATCCTTTTTTTTTTGAGTCATAGTCTCACTCTGTTGCCCAGGCTGGAGTGTAGTGGCACACTCACAGCCACCAGAGCCTCCACCTGCTGGGCTCAGGCAATCCTTCTGCCTCAGTCTTTCAAGTAGCTGGAACTACAGACATGTGCCACCATGCCTGGCTAATTTTTTTAATTTTATTGTAGAGGTGCGGTCTCACCAAGTTGCCTAGGCTGGTCTCGAACCCCTGGGTTCCAGCAATCCTCTCACCTCTGCATCCCAAAGTGCTGGGATTACAGGTGTGAGCCACTGCACCTGGCCAGATTAACCCTTCTTAGCCCTGATTTAATCATGTCTTTACTTACTTCACACCCCTCTGTAGCTGTCCCCACAGGATAAAATCCAAATTCTTTAATAACACTATATATTTTTTGGTCTAGGTCTTTGCTTATCTGTCCAGCCTCATTTCGTATCACTTCTCATGCTTTTTAATATGTGACTGTATCTGGCTCCCCAGATCGCTCTCTTCCTTACCTTGCTAACTCATTTTCTTCTAACTTTCTTTCCCTCTTGTCACCCCCCTCTATGACCTGCTAATGCCTTAGTTCAAATATATTGCCTCTTCAGTTTAAGTTAGATGGTCCTACTCTTGGTTCCAGTGCCATCGTGGCACTCTATACAATGTACAAGGGGGATCAAAAAAAACCAGATTTATCTTTTGGAGGGTGGGCCCCTTGTAATACACTCAGAATTTGTTCCTCCAGATCAAACAGTCAACCAGAGTTCTTAATCTGGAAGTTTTGAGATGGTTGTGTCATCATTTGCAGAAGAAATGTCTAGAGTTGTGACAGACAGATCACTGGTTCTTCCACCATGACAAGGGACCTACCCACACCATGCTAAGTGTTCAGTTTTTGACAAAAAACAGCATGACCCCTTGCCCCACCCTCCCGAGTCATCTGATCTGGATCTGAGCGATTCTTTTTGGTTTACCTGGATAAAGAAAAAGAAATGTTTTGCTGATGTGAAATAGGTGAAACAAAAAATGGCAGAAACACTAAAAGGCATCAAAAATGATAAGTTCAAAAGTCGTTTTGAGCAGTGGAAAAAATGCCTCAAAAGTGACTGAAGTTTAAACATGTAAGAATCAGTACACGATTTTCTATGAGTAAATTCTGATACTCTTTGGGTCCCCTCTCGTATTTTTATTATAAGTGGTCTTGTCTACTTTCTTCACTTTTAGAATGAAGGCTATCTTTCATTCAAAAGGTGGTTAGTAAATGTTAGTTGAGTGAATAAATGAAAGGGATTTTTTAATGGAGGACATCCCAAGCACTAATCACTAGGGGTTTAAGGAAAAAAAGACATCAGATTACTACTAATAATAATAATTCATGAAGTTTTGTGTTTTCTTTCTAGAGACTGCAAGAGGAATTAAATAAAAACTTGTTTGACAGTCTCATTGAATTTCTGCAAAAGTCTCATTCTGGATTTCAGAATTCAAGAGACTTGGGCTGTCAAATAAAACTCAGAGAAATTCCAGCTGCTGCTCTTGTTCTTGGTATGTATGTATGTGTATTTGTTCATGCGTGCAGGTGTGTATTTTGGTTTTTTGTTTGTTTGGGGGTTTTTTGTTGTTGGGAATAGTGGGGACTACCCTGTTCTGATAAACCAGTTTTGTCTCCTTTAGTTATAGAATTAAACCAACTTTTATTTGATATAGTTTGCTTTGTATACTTTCAAAGCCAATACAAATTTCTTATATTTTTACAGATGATCATACATTTGTAAATTTTTTGGGAGAGGGGGAGGGAGGTTGGAGTCTTACTCTGTTACCCAGACTGGAGTGTAGTGGCACACTCAGGGCCACTGCAACCTCGACCTGCTGAGCACAGGCTATCCTTCTGCCTCAGCCTTCCAAGTAGCTGGAATTATAGGCGCACACGACCTCGCCTAGCTAAGTTTTTGATTTATTGTAGAGACGAGGTCTCACCAAGTTGCCCAGGCTGGTCTCAAACCCCTGAGCTCAGGCAATCCTTTCGCCTTAGCCTCCCAAAGTGCTGGGATTATAGGCTTGAGCCACCACACCCGGCCACATCTGTAAATTAAAAGGAATTGCTCCACCTAGCACTCTCTTCAACTTTTTGTCAGTAGAGGAAACACATTTGTTTTACTTGTTCTTCCATAGATATATGACAAGAGTACATGAGATTTGGCAGTAAACCACCAGTGTGTTAGTAGATTTGATTTTTTATACTTTTTTTGTCGTATTTTCAATGGAATGATTATATGACCCTAAATTTATTTTCCTGTGCTTAGTTTTTCAATCTTAGATTGTTTTATTATATTAATTGCTTGGGAAGGTGTTTGGATGAATTGTATATAAACTGCGTTCAGATTGCAAATTGTAAATTTCTTAGGTGCTTAAATACCCATCTTTTTTTTTGGTTTTTTTTGTTTGTTTGTTTGTTTGTTTTTTTTTTTTGAGTTGGAGTTTCACTCCGTCGCCCAGACTGGAGTGCCGTGGCCGCTCCCGGCCACCGCAGCCTCGATCTGCTGGGCTCCAGTGATCCTTCCGCCTCAGCCTTCCAAGTAGCTGGAATTACAGGCGTGGGCTACCACACCTGGCTAATTTTTGATTTATTTTAGAGGAGGTCTCACCAAGTTGCCCAGGTGGGTCTTGAACCCACGGGCTCAGGCAATCCACTCACCTCAGCCTCCCAAGGCACGAGATTACAGGCTGAGCCACCGAGCCCGGCCAAGCTGTCTTTCTAAAGAAATTTTAAGTATTATCAATTTATATGAGTGACTATTTTAGAAAAATTTTACACTAGTATGTAGCATAAGTTGTAGAAAACTTAATAGTTGTAGGATATAGCATATATCGGCATTCCAGAAACAAATCACTTCTTTCAGATAAAAGGTAAAGTATGACTCTATCTAGAAAGTTCTGTTAAGTGTATCTGAATCCTATTGTATTTTTTGCATCGTATTGTATTATATTGTATCTTGATCTGTACATTGAACCTCTTTTCCAAATAAATCATAAATTTTGAAAAAGTCCAACAAAATGTTACTGAAATGAGATGTGTGAAGTAGATGCAATTGAAACAAATAAGAACAAATAGGTAATCTTACCTGGAAAGATAATGGGTAATGTATAGGATGTGAGTGTGAAGCTGAATGATTATACAGCTTATTGTCTGAAGTGGGATGCTTTGGGATTGAAAAGGTGTGCTATTAATTATTCCATGACAACTGGTGCAAACTGCCTTGGGCACTCGGGACATCTGGTTACTACATGGATTTCTCTGTCATACCCTGGAGTTCCAGAATTCAAATTTCTTTAAGCTTAAAGGAAATAGTGGCATAACTAAAGAGGCAGACACTGCACAAATCATGGCAGATGTGGAACTTTCAAACTGAACATAGAGAAAAGTTGTAGGGAAACAGTCTGTTGCATGGCAGGACTGACGCCATCTTGAAGTGAAACCGTCATAATGGCCTACATTTGACTCCTGCACACCAAGGTGTTCCCACAGCAAGGTCAAAAAGCAGTGCCTGGAGCATAGAGAAACCCTCCGGGAGATGTTTATCTTACCTCCCCAGTGGTCCCAAGTTTCGCAAGAAGGTCTGAGGCATGACCAGCTACTCATGGCTTTACCCTAAAAGCTGGCTATATAAAGGCTTTTTGCTGGAGGACATTACAGGGATCCGCTGTCTCTGGGCCACCACAGACATATCGCTTCTGTTCATAAGTCTCCATTAAATGTTTTCTTGGGAGAAACTGGATTTGTCAGCCTCTTTCTTTGGCCTCTCTGCTCCCTTGGTCTTTGGTGATAGGTTTGCCCGTACTTGCTCACCGTGGAACAGAAATTGGTAGGACATGGATGATTGTATTATTTTTCTATGCTGTGTAACAAACTATCACAAATACAGCAGCTTAAGCCAAGTCACATAGATTCTATAGCTTGTATTATGTCTGTTTCTGCAGATAGCTGTGCCTTCTGCAAGGCTGCAGTCAGGGTGTTGGCTGGGGTGCAGCATTTGTCTGGTCTCAGAGGCAATGATCTGCTTTCAACCTCACTGAGGTGTTGGCAGGATGCTTCCTTGCAGTTTTAAGAGTGAGCAAGGGCCCTGGGTTTTTGCTGGCCTGGATTGGAGGCCACCCTTGGTGTGTAGAGGCTGCCTGCTGTTCCTTGCCATGAGCCCTCTCACGGCATGGCCACTTGCTTCTTCAAAGCCAGTAAGAGTATCAGAGAGCAACTCTGCTAGCAATATGGAATCATTTGGGGTGGGGTGGGGGGGGATTGGAGTCTCACTGTCTCCCAGGCTGGAGTGCAGTAGCATGCTCATGGCCACCACAGCCTCGACCTGCTGGGCTCAGGCAATACTTTCACCTCAGCCTTCCAAGTAGCTGGAACTACAGACACATGCTACCATGCCTGGCCAACTTTTCCTGATTTGTTGTAGAGATTAGGTCTTGCCAAGTTGCCCAGGCTGGTCTTGAACTCCTGGGCTCAGGCATTCCTCTTGTCTCAGCCTTCCTAAGTGCTGGGATTATAAGCCTGAGCCACTGTACTCAGACTTATATAACATTCTTGAAATGACAAAATTATAGAAATAGAGAACAAATTAGAGATTTCCAGAGATTCAGGAGAGGGTACAGGCAGGAGGGAAGTGGGTGTGGCTATAAAAAGACAAAATGAGGGTTTTTTGGATGATGGCAACATTCAGGATTTTGAATGTATCAATATCACTATTTTGGTTGTGCTATGCTACTGTAGTTTTGAAAGATGTCGTCATGTGGGAAATTGAGTAAAAGGCGCATGAATTGCTCTGTATCTTGTTTTTACACTGGCATGTGAATCTATAATTATTTCGAAGTCGCAAGTTTAATTTCATAAATTAAGTGTAGAATGATGGAAGAGAAGCAGGTGAGGGACCCTGGAGCTTCAGCTTCATTTGCTTCAGGGCCAAGCTGCCTCTTCCAGATTCTGTTCTCGTCACTAGGGATACAAGGGAGTGAACAAGCCTAGCCAGAGTCTTGCTCTCATGGACCTGACATTCTAGCTGGATGTTCGAATAGAGGAAAAAGAATTACAGTCACCAGGAAGCCAAGTGGCAAAATAATTTCAGTTTGTTTTTAGGTGATGTAGCAAACTAAGTGAATGAGCAAGGTTAGTTAAGAGTGCCAGGGGAAAGGGAAGATAGTAATTTAGTGGTGATGCTTTAGTGGAAATCTGACTGACGTGAAGAGGACAGCTATAAGGTTGTCCCAGAAGCCGGGCATGGTGGCTCACGCCTGTCATCCCAGCACTTTGGGAGGCAAAGGCGAAAGGATTGCCTGAGCCCATGGGTTCGAGACCAGCCTAAGCAACATGGCAAGACCTCATCTCTATAATAAAGTAAAAAATTATCTGGGTGTGGTGGTGCACTTCTGTGATTCCAGCTATTTGGAAGGCTGAGGCGGAAGGTTTGCCTGAGCCCAGCAGGTCGAGGGTGCGGTAGCCATGAGTGTGCCACTGCACTCCAGTCTGGGCGATGGAGTAAGACTCCACCTCAAAAAAAAAAAAAAAAAAAGAATGTCCCAGAGGCAGAGGCAGCAGCAAGTACAAAGATACTAACGCAGGAATAAACTCAAAAGCTTAAGATAGTTGAGAAATGAAAACAAGGCTAGTGGGTTGGAGCTCTTTGAGGAAGGAGAGCCTGTGAGGTGGTCGGGGACCAGATAAACAGAACTTTGTAGGCTATGACAGAGTTGGCATTTTACTTTATTTTTAATTTTCTATATGTGTGCATTTTTATATTTTAAAAAAATTTTAAAATTTTTATTTCAATAGCTTTGAGGGGTATAAATGATTTTTGGTCTGGGCTTTTAAGTGTCCCCACGCTCTACCTGTGCACTTTGTCCCAGCAGGTGAGTTTCTGTCCCTCCAGCCCTTTCCTCCTGCCCCCTTCTGAGTCTCCACTGTCCCTTATACCATTCTCTCTGCCTTTTCAGACCCTTAGGTTAGCTCACACTTGTAGAGAACATGTGGTGTTTGGTTTTCTGTTCCTGCGTTAGTACACCTAGATGATGGTCTCCAATTCCATCCATGTTGCTGCAAAAGACAGTATTTTGTTCTATAGTACTATATAGCGTATATACACCACATTTTTATGATCCACTGATTGGTTGATGGGCATTTAGGTTGATTTCACATCTTTGCTATTGTGAATTGTGCTGCGATGAACATGTGGGTACGTGTGTCTTTTTCATATAACAACCTGTGTTCTTTTGGGTCGATACCTAGTAGTGGAATTGCTGGATCCAATGGTAGATCTACTTTTAGGTGTTTGAGAAATCTCCATACCACTTTCCATTGAGGGTGTACTAATTTACACTCCCAGCAACAGTGTATAAATGTTCCTTTTTCTCTGCGTCTGTGCCAGCATCTGTTGGATTGTGCTTTTTTAGTAATGGCCATTCTGACTGGTATAAGGTGGCATCTCATTGTGGTTTTAATTTGCATTTGATGATAAGTGATGTTGAGCATTTCTTCATATGTTTGTTAGCCATTATGTATCTTCTTTTGGGAGATGTCTGCCCATGTTGTTTGCCCACTTTTTAATGAGGTTATTTGCTTTTTTTCTTGCTGATTTGAGTTCTTTGTAGATTCTGGATATTAATCCTCTGTCAAATATATAGTTTGTGAATATCTTTTCTCATTCTGTAGGTTGCCTTTTTGCTCTGTTGATTATTTCTTTTGCTGTGCAGAAGCTTTTTCGTTGAATTGTGCCGCTTGTTTATTTTTGTTTTTGTTGCATTTGTTTTTGGGGTTTTAGCCTTAAATTCTTTACCTAGATCAGTGTCCATAAGAGTTTTTCCTCAGTTTCCTCTAAGATTTTTATGGCTTTAGGCCTGGCCTTTAAGTCTTTAACCCATCTTGAGTTAATTTTTGTATGTGGGTAGAGATAGGGATCAAGTTTTATTTTTCTGCGTATAGCTATCCAGTTTTCCCAGCACCTTTTGTTGAATAGGGTGTCTTTTCCCCGGTGTTTGTTTTTGTCTGCTTTGTCAAATATTATATTGGTTGTGGATATTTGGGTTTGTTTTTGGATTCTCTATTCTATTCCATTGGTCCATGTGTCTGCTCTTGTACCAGTTCCATGCTGTTTTGGTTACTACAGCCTTGTAGTATAATTTGAAGTCAGGTAATGTGATGCTTCCAGCTTTGTTCTTTTTGTCTAGGATTGCTTTGCCTATTCTGGTTCTTTTTTTGGTTCCATATGAATTTTAGGATTTCTTTTTCTTTTTCTTTTTCTTTTTTTAGTTGGAGTCTCTGTCACCTAGACTGGAGTGCAGTGGCCACTCCTGGCCACCACAGCCTCGACCTGCTGGGCTCCGGTGATCCTTCCGCCTCAGCCATCCAAGTAGCTGGAACTACAGGCACGCACTACCACACCTGGCCAATTTCCTGATTTATTGTAGAGATGAGGTCTCGCCAAGTTGCCCAGGCAGGTCTCGAACCCGCGGGCTTAGGCAATCCACTCACCTCAGCCTCCCAAAGCGCGGGATTACAGGCTGAGCCACCGAGCCCGGCTAGGATTCCTTTTTCTAATTCTG
>CAUYQG010112887.1:0-12688 GCA_963574415.1 Tarsius wallacei | reverse complement strand
AGCGTGCCACTGCACTCCAGCCTGGGTGACAGAGTGAGACTCTGACTCAAAAAAAAAAAAGTCTTTTAGATATCCAAGTGAAGGTAGTGGCACCCAGGATTTGATCTGAGGGGGTGGGTCAGCGTTCCAGCTATGAATATGGGGCAGGTGAGTGCTAACAGAGCATGACATCGATCAGGACTGAGTCCCAGACATCATCATTAGATCGGAAAGTTGAGGCAGAATAAGCAAAGGAACTGAGCAGAAAGATGCAGAGGGGTGGGAGAGTGTATTCCCTGGGAGCCAAGGGGAGCAAGCTTCAAAGATATAGAGGTGAGACTGGAGGATGAAACGCTGGATTCCATTTCACAGTAAAAAGATCGCTGAGGACCCCAACCAGGACAGCTTCCTGGAGGGATGGGCAAGCCTGACTGGAGCGGGTGGAGAAGAGTGTGAAGTCGAAGAATTAGAGTATGCAGACCAGTGTTTTGGTCTGAGGGAAGTAGAGACAAATGACATCTGGAGGTGAGGGGCATAGGTTAAAGGTTTTTGGTTTTTCTTTCCAGTAAACGGGCGGGAGGAGAGGTTGACGATACATAAGTGGGAAGCTGTGCGCTAAGCGCTAGAAATCCCAAAGTTTGGCAGGCTTGGTAGGTCCCCCGCCTAAGCAGGGACCAACATTAGAATCTGTAGCAGCGGGCGATAACTCAACTTGAGATAGGCCAGTCACGCAGACCCTCACCCCGGAGCTCCCTTCAGTCCCCGGGACGCTTCCCCGAGCTGGGGCTCCTCCGCCTCACGGTAAGACCTCTCTGCAGACTGCAAGTTCACTTGCCACTACCGCTGCCGCGCGCTCGTCTGCCTGGACTGCTGCGGACCCCGGGACCTGGGCTGGGAGCCCGCGCTAGAGCGGGACACCAATGTGGTGAGCGCGGGGCAGGGGCGTGTGGGGATGGGGCGAGGACGGAAGGGTCACAGCGCAGGCGTTCCCAGCCCGGACGTTGCGCTCACCAAGCGTTCTAGTGGCCGATTTCCTGGCGGCAGAGTGGCTAATTCTGTGTATGGGATCGGAGGGTGGTCAGGGTGCTTGCTCTACACGGACCCCACAGGCCCAACAGAACCCCACAGGCCCCCACAGGCCCAACAGAACAGCGCCAAGGCCGGTCCGGGCTCTGCGCACGCGCACTGCCTGCCTTCGCTTCCGGTTCTGCGGTGACGTTGATGCACTGGCGCAAGCGCTCTGGGCCGACACATTCTCTGTGGAGGTGGAGCCTGCCGGGCGGAGCCGAGTCGAGCTTCCTGGGCGATGAGGTCATTCCTGGAGGAGTAGCGTGTGTGTCCCCGCCCCTCGATGTTCCTCCCCCAATGAGACCAGAAATAGACCTGGGCTGTGGGCATTTCAGCCGAAACGGCTGCGGCGCGGCGCGCGCGGACTCCGGCGCACGCGCATACTGACACGCGTCCACGCACGCACAAGACCGGGGAGGTGGTTGGCGGCTGCCGGCGAGCGGGGCTGGGGAACCGGGCGAGCGCGGCGATGGGCGAGGCGGAGACGCCTTCTTTCGAGATGACTTGGAGCAGCACGACTAGCAGTGGCTACTGCAGCCAAGAGGACTCAGACTCGGAGCTCGAACAGTACTTCACGGCGCGGACCTCGCTGGCACGCAGGCCGCGCCGGGACCAGGTGGGAGCCGAGGGCTGCCGGCGGGGGGGCGGGGAAGCAGCCGCTGGGACCCCGCCCGTCCCTGCAAAGTTGCCGTGTGGAGTTGGTAGGCCGCCCACCCTCCAGTCTGCGAGACTCCCTGCCGGTCCTGGCTGGGGGCCAGCCTGCGCGGAACCATGTGTAAAGCCGGAGTCCAGCGCCTAGGTACTGGGTGACAAGGCCTCCTTGCTCCCTGTCGCAGACCAGTTGAACCAGGGAAAGCAGCTTTGTAGTTTATTGTAGACCTGAGACGGGCATTATCCACCCATGACTAAAGCCGACTGAGCAGTCTGGACTAGCTCCTTGGTTTCCGCGTTTGGACGCTTCCATACTCTCCCTGCGGAAACTAGGAGAGGAAGTGGAGAGGGAGGAGTCGTCGCCGGGAATTGAGAAGTGTGTTTTCGGACTGAGAGGCCGGGGAGATCCTGCCTCTCCGTGTGCACTCCTGGATGGAGCCAGCGGAGTCCCCACCTCTTGCTGGTCCTGACCTGTTACCAGCTGCTGGAATGTGAGGGATTCTGATCCCCCTCTAGGGTGGAGAAAGGGAATTTGGGAATGGATAGGAAGGAAACCTTGTTTTGGACCTTAAGACTTTACCCACAAGAAGGGGGAAAAGTTAGGTTGTAAAAATTTTTGCCTTGAGAGGTGTGACACGAAATCCGAGTTACTAATCCTAGACTGTAAAGTGTGGATCCAGGACAGCGGAACCTTTCGGAAGCTCCCGAATGTTCCCATTATCAGAGATCTCTGTGCCAGGTGCCATGGGTGTGCCCACTGGGCTCACATAACTGTTCCCAGTCCAGTATACCTAGAGAATTATACCCAGGCCAGAACGTCAGGAGAGATAGGGACGTGAAGCTCAGTATACCTGGCAGCAGTGAGGCAGAATTCCTTATTTGAACCAAGAAGTGGCTGGGTGCCATGGCTCTCGCCTGTAATCCCGGCACTTTGGGAGGCGAAGGCAAGAGGATTGCCTGAGTCCAGGGGTTCAAGACCACCCTGGGCAACATGGTGAGACCTCGTCTCTATAATAAATAATAATTTTTAAAAATTAATTAGCTGGGCGTGGTGGTGCATACCTGTGGTTCCAGCTACTTGGAGGCCTGAGGCAGAAAGATCACCTGAGCCCAGCAGGTTGAGGCTGTGTGCCACTGCACTCCAGTCTGGGCGACAGAGTGAGACTCCTACTCTAAAAAAATAATAAGCCAAGAAAGTGGAGTTGTGAATGATGATTTAGGTGAAGTTTTATAAAATTCCTTATAAAAGAGGTGGTGCTTAGTGCCCCTAAACCTCAGTCCAGAGCTTGGGTGTAAGGCTCAAGTGTGGACCCCTGGGATTGTCTTTATGTCACTGAGGCCTGAGCTATCTTCCATTGTGGAAAGTTGGGGAAACAACTAAGTAATTGAAAAGGAGGCTGAGACTTCCCAAGTCGTATGGAAAATAAAACCATCAGTCACTATGGACAGTGGTAGAGTGGAGGGTTTGTCTCTATGATGCAGGTACCATGGTCCTGCTGTGCATCCTTCTGGGACAGTTGTTGGACTCCTCTTTCAGCAAGAAGCTTTGGAAACAGAATATGAAACTCCTCCTCTTCTAGAATTCTGGCAGAAGAGTCCAAGTTTTTGTTTTATGAATGAAGATACTGAGGGAAGTTCACCTGGAGAGGGGAAGGGGCTAAAACTTAGGTCACTGTGTCCCAGACCAGGGCTCCTAGATAATCCAGGAAGGGAAGATGAAGTGGCAATTTTTCTTGTTCCCAGGCAGTTCAGAACCATCACAAGAGTAAGTTATCACTGCCCCTGTGCCTTCCCTGTACTGTAAACAGAATGTTCTTCCTTCTTGGCCTAGCTCTAGCACACCTCCCGTCTGAGTACTTTTTCCCCTTGGGGTACTCTGTCCTGTTCCAAGCCCTTTCCTTGGGCCTGGACAAACACATCTACCCTTTATTCCAAGCCTCCAACCTTCACTTTCCAGGATTCATGCCATTTGTTTTTATCAACCTGATAGAGTTGCCCACTGTCCCCAACAAGGTTTCTGCTGGAACTTTTACTCCATTGCTCTTCTCTGTCCCGGAGACCTTTGGAAACCTGGGGAAGCAAATAGGCTTCGGTGGACGTCGTCCGCCCCCTTCCCGCCCCCGCCCTCCCCCACCCCCCCTCCCCCCCCATCCCCCCCACCGCAACCCGCACTACCATTTGTCTGTGAGGCCCTGACCTCAGTTCTCAGCCCTGTGTACTTGCTGGCTAATGAGTAGCAGAAGGTTCTGGGTAAGAAGCATACTGCTAAAAAAAACCATGGGCTCCACCCTGCTCACTCATCTGCCCATTTGTCCACATCAGATAGTTACAGCAGTTTAGGAGGCTCCCAGGTATCAGTCAGGGAGAACTCTGGTTGTCCTGGGCTGAGAGCTGGGTACAAGATCATTCTACAGGAAACCTTGTGAGAATTCCCCTGAGACAAGGCATTGGTCAGTGGTGATCTCAGCTCTCTGTGACACTCCCATTCCAACTAGGGCTTATCTGACATCAACAGGAAGTAAGGCTGATGCAGTGAGGCTACGAGTGTTTGGTAGAAGAAAGTTCAGACCCTGGCTGCCCTAGCCTATACTCCTCCACCCTTCTGGCAAGAATCTAGTCCCTGCAGGAGTCAGAGTGAGTGTGGAGCTAAAAATCTGCAGACTAAATCTCTAGACAGCACGGCGAGATGCAGAAGCCCACCTTCTTAGCACGTGTGAGGCAGCCTCTACCAGAAAGTTGCCTGTGCACCTCTGGCCAGTTGGAGCTTGGCCTGAAACTGCCTTTTGTGTAGCTTATGTCAAGGTTAAACATTATATCACAGTGATTTCCTCACTATGTCTGAGACATGGAGGGTTGGCCCCAAGTACTCCTCCAAGGGATTGTAGAGGTTACCCTTCCCCTCCTGCCCACTGTTGGTTGGACTACTATTGTGCACCAGTTCCTACATCCCCACTCTGCAGTGGGTCATAACCTTGTGCAGAGGCAGGGTGGAAAAATGGGCTACCTTCTCTAGGATAAACCGTGACTCCCATCCAACTAGCGTGCTGGGATCAAGTTGTGCAGTTGAGACATGGTTTTACTTTAAACAAGAGTCCCTTCTCAGAGTTTCTCATCTATTCCTGGCCCCTGGTCATGTGCCTTCTGCTGCCCCTGGTTCTGTAGTATTCTGAAGTCGCCCTAGGCATGTAGCAGAGAGAAACCAAATGATTCTGTCTTTGCCATCTCTACCCATAGCATGCAGAACCAGGAACAGTGATGGGCTCAGGGTGGGTGCCAGCTGGGCAGCTATGTATATCACTGACAGGGCTAAGAGCAGTCAGTTTCCAATGACTGCTCCAGAGGTCATTTTTCAGAGAAGCCCTAGGTTCCTCAAAGGCCCTGTATCCATGCTGGCCCATCTTGCAGGATGAGCCTGTGGAGTGGGAGAGACCTGACCTATCTCAGGCTGAGATTGAGCAGAAGATCAAGGAGTACAATGGCCAGATCAACAGTAACCTCTTCATGAGCTTGGTGAGTTGACTGCTTGGGAAGTGGGTGTGGGAAGGAGCAGGACCCTAACTCTGGGCCTAATGCCCAGTGAGTCACACCTGAGGTATTCTTGGGTGGGCCCAAGCAGCAATTTATGCATTTCCAGCCTAGCCCCAAGTATACTGATGGTACCCCAGTGTGTTTCATCTCACCTGGAACCTACTGTCATGGTTTGATTTCTCTTTAGAACAAGGATGGCTCCTACACAGGCTTCATCAAAGTTCAGCTGAAGTTAGTCCGCCCTGTCTCCGTGCCTTCCAACAAGAAGCCACCAACCTTGCAGGATGCTCAGCGGGGCCCAGGGAGGGGCACATCTGTGAAGCGCCGCACCTCCTTTTATCTGCCCAAGGATGCTGTCAAACACCTACATGTGCTGTCACGCACTCGGGCACATGAGGTCATCGAGGCCTTGCTGCGGAAGTTCTTAGTAGTGGATGACCCCCGCAAATTTGCACTTTTTGAACGGGCTGAGCGTCATGGCCAAGGTGGGCTTCCCTACCCTGCCTTGCCCTGTGTGTATATGCATGTACCTGTGCATGTAGGTTGCTGAGGCAACTGGGCCTGTGTCTGATCATATACCCCTCCTCACCCCCGGCCCTCAGTGTATTTGAGGAAGCTGTCAGATGATGAGCAGCCCCTGCGACTGCGGCTCCTTGCAGGGCCCAGTGAGAAGACCCTGAGCTTTGTCCTGAAGGAAAATGACTCTGGGGAGGTGAATGTGAGTATACAGTCCTCTTTAGTTTCTTGGTTGTCCCTGGGCAGGGCTGATGGGCTGTAGCTACAATAGCTCTTTGTGGAGAATTGGGCTAGAGGACAGGCCTTGCAAATCTATTCCAGGAGTGTGTAGGCCTTGTAACTAAAGTGAAGGCTTCCAGGCCACTCATACCAAAGCTTACGATTTGTCCCAAGAAGCCAGGAAGAATTGTCTTGGTGTGTCCTTCCTGGTGTGGAAAATCCTCTGGAGATTCAGGAGTCCATTCAGTGGCATAGTGAGCCAATATAAAATCAAAGCCATAGCTTAGCTCATGACAGCATGGAGGCCCCCCTTCAGGCATTAAGATTTTTACCTGGAAGCCGGGCATGGTGGCTAATACCTATAATCCCAACACTTTGGGAGGCCAAGGTGAGAGGATTGCGAGCCCAGGGATTCGAGACCAGCCTGGGCAATTTGACAAGACCTTGTCTCTACAATAAATCAAAAAATTAGCCAGGTGCAGTGGTGCATGCTTGTAGTTCCAGTTACTTGGAAGGCTGAGGTAGAAGGTTGGCCTGAGCCCAGCAAGTCGAGGCTGCAGTGGCTATGAGTGTGCCACTGCACTCCAGCCTGGGCAACAGAGTGAGATTCCAACTAAAAAAAAAAGACGGGCCCGGGCTGGGTGCAGTGGCTCGCAGCTATAATCCCATCACTTTGGGAGTTGGAAGTGAGAGGATTACTTGAGTCCGGGGGTTCTTTGAGACCACCCTGGGCAACATGGTGAGACTTCGTCTCTACGATAAATTTTTTTTAAAAATTAACTGAGTGTGGTGGCACACGCCTGTGCTTCCAGCTACTTGGAAGGCTGAGGCAGAAGGATCTCCTGAGCCCGATGGGTCAAGGCTGTGGTGACTGAGCATGCCACTGCACTCCAGCCTGGGCGACAGAATGAGACTCCGACTAAAAAATAAATAAATAAAAGATGGACCCTACAAAACGTCACCTCACTGAGAGGCAACCAAACCAAATGTTTCCCATTTACCTAGGGACAGGTCATGCCCATATTCTGAATCTAATTCCACTCTATAGACCAGCTAATTTTTTGCTTTTTATTGTAGAGATAAGGTCTCTCCAAGTTGCCCAGGCTGGTCTCGAACCTGTGGGCCCAGGCCCTCCTCTCACCTCAGCCTCCCAAAGTGCTGGGATTATAGGCATGAGCCACCGCACCCAACAGGGCCCATCTTCTGTACAGGCTGCTGTCATGGATCCTCACAGACCATTCAGCCAAGAACCTGACATTAGAAAGCCTGATCCTCTCTTGTATGAACATGATGTGTCAGTCTTTGGGGAGGATCTGCTGGCTTGCCATCCCTGCTACAGCCTGTATAACTTCTCCCCCCAACTTGCAGTGGGATGCCTTCAGCATGCCTGAGCTACATAACTTCCTGCGCATCCTGCAGCGGGAGGAGGAGGAGCACCTCCGCCAGATCTTGCAGAAGTACTCCTATTGCCGACAGAAGATCCAAGAGGCCCTGCATGCCTGCCCCCTGGGGTGACTTTTTGTATCCCTTGATGGAAGGAGGAGAGTAGGCAGCGCCAAAAGCGTGCCGTGTGAGTGTGACAGGGCCCATGGGGCCTGAGGAATGAGTGTGTATGGATGCCCTCCCTGCTGGGGGAATGAGCCGAGGGAACATCAAAGGAGCTGGTCCCCTGTGTCCACCAGTGGGTGTAGCAGGGTATGGATCTTCACCCCTCTGTCCCTCACGTACTGGGTCATGGTGAGCCAGGGTTGCCCTGGGACGCTGCTCCAGGCTTGCAGCAGGGGTGGAGCAAACAGAAGTCTCCTTAATTTATGTCTCCGATATGAGAAGCTTGGAGACTCTACAAACAGAACAGGGTCACGTTTGTGGGGGTGAGGGCCCTCACCTATGGGGAAAGGTATTTTGGATCTTGGATGGGGTCTCAGGATATCCCCATCAGAGTCAAGGGTGGATGCTCAGAATAAGGCAGGCATTGAGGAAAAGTCTGGTTTTCCCTCTGAGTGCCCTCTGGTTCCTCACATACCCTGAGGTGAGGGAGTGCTGGCTCACAGTACAGCAACAGTACCTCAGTGCCTCCTCCAAGGAGAATATCCTGGGCCAGGGTCTGTGTGGATGTTAGCACTGACCCGTGTCCATACCTTGTTTGCCAATCAAAGCCAGGGTCTCTCCCTCAGGTATTTTTCTTGAAGTGTGCGAATGTATGTAATGTGTTGTGACCTCAGCTGAATGCCTCCTATGGGGAAAAGGGTGGGGGTGACAGTCATCAGAGTCTGGGGCCTGAGAGAATTGGCTGAATAAAGATTTAAGTATCCTCCTGCTTTTGGACTCTTTATTATGGGTTGTAGTAGCTTCTCAAGTCAGTGCCTTCCAGGCTCAGAAGTGGTTTGCATATGTACAGGGAGAAGTAAAAATAACCCAGGATTTATTTATTTATAGAAAGTTGTGTATTGCATGTTTAAACTTCAGTCATCTTTTTTTTTTTTTTTAGTTGGAGTTTCACTCTCGCCCAGGCTGGCGTGCAATGGCATGTTCACGGCCATCGCAGCCTCTACAGGCTGGATTCAGGTGACCTTCCAAGTAGCTGGAACTACAGGTGTGCGCCACCATACCCGGCTCATTTTTTTTTTTATTGTAGAGACGAGGTGTTGCCAACTTGCTTAGGTTGATCTCTAACCCCTGAGCTCAGGCAATCTCACTTCCACCTCCCAAAGTGCTGAGATTACATGCGTGAGCCACTGCACCCAGCTTTAAACTTCAGTCACCTTCACAGTACTCTCCGTTTGATACAATACACCTATCAAGATGCTCTTTCCACTGCTCAAAACAGTTGTTGAACTCATGGATTTTGATGCATTTTAGTGCTTCTGCCATTTTTTGTGTGACCTCTTCCATACAGGCAAAACGTTTCCCTCTGAAGACTTTCTTCAGGGAAACAAAAGTCATACAGGATGAGATCGGGCCAATAGGGAGGATGGGGCATGGGAGTGATGCTGTTTTTGGTTTTTAAAAAAATGCTAAACACTCAGTGTGGTGTAGGCAGATGTGCTCATAAATCATCCATCATGAAATGGGCAAACACCTTGAAAGACTCTCCAAAAAAAATTCACGGAAGCCAAACAGCCTCTCACAACAATGCTAGCTGGTACACTGATGTTTCCAGGGGGGAGGGGGCCCCTTGGGGGTCCTCCCTTGTACTCAGATACCACTCAACTACTTGGACCTCAGGTTATGGTAGAGTTAAGTGTAGGTTGCAGCTAGAGCTTAGGGAAACCATCCCCACAACACAACACCAAGCTCTGGGAGGTGTGGCATAACCCCTTTAGCAAATATTTATTGAGCTGCTACAGTGGACCAGACACCCCCTTGGCACCAAGGGTACAGCTGTTAACAATTCTCGCTTTCATGAGGCATACATTCTGGTGGGTTTGGAAAGAACACTGAATTTGAAGTTCTTCAGACCTGAGTAACTATATGACACAGCCAGTTCCTTAATCCTCCTTTGGCTTGGTTTCCTCAGGTGAGACAGTGAATCGCAAAAACACAGTTGTGAAAAATAGCCAAACAGGCACTCAGGTCCTGAAGTATTGATTTGAGGACTGGTAGTTGAGCAGGGGCCTGAACTCGGGATCGGGGGCATAGGAGCCGCTATAGGCAGCGAAGAGCCTAGGTAGACACTCAGCTACCGCTTTCCGAGCTGGGAGCTGTCCCAGCTGGAGAGAGCGTGGCCTGCTGGGACCCGGGCTCTCGCACCGCATGCTGGGATGCCTAGCATCCATTGGTCCGGCCCCACAGACCGACGAGAGCAGCAGCCAATCAGACGATGCGGCGTGCGGAAGCGGAAGTGAGGTTTCCGTGGAGACAGCTGAGCCTACTGAAGGCGGCGGCGGCGGCGGCACCTGCGAGCTGAAGCTGAGACAGGACATGGTGGCGCCGACTGCGCCGTGAGAGCAGAGTGGCCGCGGGGCCCACCATGCGCCGGCGGCCCTGACATGGGCGCCAGCGGCTCCAAAGCTCGGGGCCTGTGGCCCTTTGCTTCGGCGGCGGGGGGCGGCAACCCAGAGGCAGCAGGCGCTGAGCAAGCTTTGGTGCGGCCTCGAGGCCGAGCCGTGCCCCCCTTCGTATTCACGCGCCGCGGGTAAGGGCATGAGTTCTGCCCCGGGGAGGACAGGTGCCCCGCGCCACAGGAAAGCTTCCGCTTCTGTTCCCACCACCCGAGCCAGGACGACTCCCATATTTTGAGCTTCCATCGGAGCAATGGGTGGGAAGAGCCGGGCCGTTGGCTCCTGGCGGCCTGGCTACTCTGAAGGCCTCTCTAGGGAAGACTGGGCCCGAGACAGGCCTTCAGCACGGTAAAGCTAAGATAGGGCCTCCATGAGATCTCAGAACCTCTTCCTTTCATCCCTTCTAGCTTAGCCTGCCAGTTGAAGCCTCCTAGCCTTTCCTTGCCCCAAATCTTCCAAGGGGCTAGTGATCCTCTGTTTAAGCTGCTTCCCTGCCCAACAGAAGTGGGGTTGGACCTGGGGGTAGTGGCTGGGAAACAAGGCTGTGTCCCAATATTAGGGGTGAGGTCGGGGAAAAGACTCTCACCCAGTTATGTTCCCCAGCTCTAGAACACTGACCTGCCCCTCCTCTCTCCTCAGGGGCCAGATAAGAGCACCTGATTGGCCTGGTCTTGGTGGGCTCCTGGGAATGGGCACTTCCCATGCTGGAGATTTGGCTGTAAATACCAAGGAGACCCAACAGTGGCAATTTATCTGCACCAGCCACTTGGGGGTGGGGAACACAGTCTTCTTCCCTTTAGGCTCTTTCCTAGTTTAGATATCTACTATCTCAGTCTGTGGCACTGGACCTGCAGCGCCCTCTGGAGTGAGACCAACATGCACAAGCCACCACCCTGCCCACTCAAGAAGTCTTGGGGTGAAGGCAAGGGCCTGATACTGGAATGGCTGGCTGTTCTTGCTTAACAAACCAATAATGAGAACAGGCCTAGTTGCCTGGATAGTGTGCTCTGGTGTGACCTTTCTTGGGGGTCTGACATAGTAGCACCGGTCATCACCCCATTCCCCACTTTCTTCTAGTAGACCTCAATCCCAGGCAAAGGATTTTCCAGGCAGATTATTCTCCCTTCTTCCCACCAAGATTGTTTCTCCCCAGTTGGGCATACTTCCCTGTGGTCTGTGGCATTTGCTACAACCACATGTGGGGCTCCAACCCAGCCTGTCCCCCTCTCCCTCTACACAGCTCCATGTTCTATGACGAAGATGGGGATCTGGCTCACGAGTTCTATGAGGAGACAATCATCACCAAGAACGGGCAGAAGCGGGCCAAGCTGAGGCGGGTGCATAAGAATCTGATTCCTCAGGTGAGGGACTGGGCAGTGATCAGAGAGCCTACATCAAGCGTGTGGAGGTGTTAGCTGGATGTGGTGGTGCATGCTTGTAATCTGAGATACTGGGAGAGCTGAAACAGGATTGCTTGAGCCCAGGGGTTCGAGGTTGTAGTGAGCTATAATTGCACCACTGCACTCCACCCTGGGTGACAAGAGCAAGACCCCATCTCTAAATATATATGTGTGTGTGGAGGTAGACCCAGATGGGTTCTGTTGTCATGGTGGGGGCTCTTGAGGGAGGATCTGGGAGGATCATGAAAGCTTCCTAGGAGTTGAAGCCTTGAGCTTTCACTAGTCTCTGTTTCTATGGCAGGGCATCGTGAAGCTGGATCCCCCCCGCATCCACGTGGATTTTCCTGTGATCCTCTATGAGGTGTGAGACTGGGAGGTGGCAGGCACAATCATCCCCTGCCCCAGCAAGAAATCCCCAGGCTCAAGGTGTGGTTTCCATTGATGAGACCAAGCTGGGGCCACAACCCTGAATAAACTCCGTTGGCCCAGAACCTTCAGCTTTGAGCGGGTCAGTCCCGCAATGTTGGTTGGGTATTGGTTTGTGTGTTGACTAGAGGTGGTTGGAGGCTGGCAGAGGCTAATGGCAGACTTAGCAGCCCACTCTCCCCAACCACTCCTGCAAGAGGCATGGAAGGGCATATACCAGTCAGGAATACCTGGTTCCTGGTTCTTTGCCTGGCCTGCTTTCTTCCAAGCTTGCCTGGGGCCTAGCCCTGCTAGAGGCTACAGCACTTTACAAGCAAGGTCTGCCTTCTTCCAGCCCCTGGGTTGCGGGGGCTACACACAAGTGGGAACTTCCTCTTCTTCACTTCCCTTTTACCCCCTAGTCAGAGCATTTCAGCCATTTGCTACCTCGATTCCTCCTGTGTTGGACAGAGGCTATGGGCACTACAAGCCTAATTCTTCCCACCTCCCTGCCATTTGTTCCCACCTTCAGATGGATGGACAGTTTGCTACCTGTCAGTAGGAGCAGGGACTAGTGTGGGAGGCTTCTCTCTCCACCCAGGACTGGGCTGATCCCCCTACTGTAACTAGTTGTTGCCCCCCACACTCCCCCAGTTGAGAAGTTGAGAGGGTACAGGCCAGGGTCAGGATGGGCTATGGCTGCTTGTATCCATGAGGAGTTACTCCATCCCACCTATTCTGTCTTAACCCCCATGCCTTTGCACCAGCCCACCCTGCCGCCCCCCCCCCCACACACACACCCCCCCAATGGGGAAGGGACAACACCCAAAGACGAATTCCAGTAGCGGTGAGTGGCCCCCCCACCTACTCCCCAACAGTAATACCCAAGCCCGCAGGATCAGTCAAGGGCACGGACAGGAG
>CAUYQG010112886.1:0-12407 GCA_963574415.1 Tarsius wallacei | reverse complement strand
ATGGAAACTGGAACTGGCAACCAATTCCTGATCAAAACCCCAAGTGCCCATGCCATAAGAGATAAGATAGACAAGTGGGACCTCATCAAACTGACAAGCTTCTGCAAAGTCAAAGAAACCATCAAGAGAGCAGGGAGACAGCTCACAGACTGGGAGAAAATATTTGCCAACTGTATGTCTGACAAAGGCCTAACATCTAGAATCTACAAGAAACTCAAATGTGCTGAAAAGAAAAAAGCAAACAGCCCCATTAAAAAGTGGGCAAAAGATGTGAATAGACACTTCTCAAAAGAAGACATATGAGCAACCAAAAGATACATGAAAAAATGCTCAGCCTCACTAGTCATCAAAATGCAATTTAAAACTACACTGAGATACCACCTAACTTCAGTCAGAATCCATCATCAATACTCAAAAAACAACTGATGCTGGAGAAGATGCGGGGAAAAGGGAACACTTCTACACTATTGGTGGGAGTGTAAACTAGTACAACCTCTATAGAAAACAGTTTGTCAATTCCTAAAAGATCTAAAAATTGACCTTACATATGTCCCTGCAATTCCCCTACTGGGAATATACCTGGAAGAACTCAAATCACTCTATAAAAAGATACCTGCACACGTATGTTTATTGCAGCATTGTTCACAGTAGCAAGAACATGGAACCAACTGTGCTGTCCATCAAAAGAGAACTGGAAAAAATGTGGTACATATACATGATGGAATATTACTCAGCCATAAAGAAGAATAAAATCATGAACTTCACAGCAACCTGGATGGACTTAGAGTCTATAATTCTGAGTGATGTATCACAGAAACAAAGAACTGAGTATCATATGTTCTCACTCATAAGCGGACCTTGAACAATTATCATAATACTATAAGAAAAGGATTGAAAGTGGCGGGAAACTGCTGGAGGTGGGAGGAGGAAGGAATGGCAGTAGTGGGAATCTGCTGGGGGAGGGGGACACATCTCATTAACAAGGGAACCTGCATAATGAACATCTGTATACCTAACCCTGAACTGTACCCAACATCTTTAAAATAAAAAAATTAAAAGATGGGAGAAAAAAGAAAGAAAGAAAAGAAAAAACCACTGCAGAGACTGGGCATGGTGACTCATGCCTATAATCCCAGCACTTTGGGAAGTTGAAGTGAGAGGATTGCCTGAGCCCATGGGTTTGAGACCAGCCTGGGCAACTTGGCGAGACCTCATCTCTACAGTAAATTTTTAAAAAACTACTAGCCAGACATGATGGCGCATTACTGTAGTTCCAGTTACTTGAAAGGCTGAGGTGGAAGGATCACCTGAGCCCAGCAGAGGCTGTGGTGGCTGTGAGCGTGCCATTGCACATCAGACTGGGCAACAGAGTAATACTCCAATTCAAGGAGGAAAAAAAGAAAAGAAAACCACCACAGCCCTAGTAATTATGGTTAAGAATGTTATATTCTTCCTAAGTGCTGAGACTGGGCAAAAGTAAACAACAAACCTACAAGTTAAGCACAATCATATCCCGCTGATCCCAGCTACATTGTAATGGGAGCACAATAGAAACCAATGTAGCCCTACTCCTTAAGACACTATTCCAAAATTCTTCACTTCCAGTTCTCTTCCAGTCCTTACCTTTTCCAAATTAGACTTACTTGTCAATCAGCATCAGGATTCATGCTAGGCTGTACAAGGAGTACACATTCTACACCAAGAAGTCAAACCATGTGCTTGGCCAGCGATGGCCTTTGCTGGAGAGGAAGCTGGCTTGGGGTTCTCAGTCCAACCCTTGACCTGCCCAACTCCTTTACCTTCTTTCTCAGTCTATTTGAGGCTACTTTTCTAATTCAAGTTGTCCTTTAGCTTCAGCTATATTAGAAACTGAAGCTTTATCCATCTTAGGAATCTACATATTAATGCTGAAAATTTTTAATGTTAGAATTATTGACTACATCAAGAAGATATTTTTTATGGAGGGGATAGTCAAGCTAAGAGGTATGACTCTTTTTTTTTTTTTTTTTAATGCTTTATTTTTCTTTTGTTTTTTTTTTTGAGTTGGATTATCACTCCGTCACCCAGGCTAGAGTACAGTAGCATGCTCACGGCCACCCCAGTGTCAAACTGCTGGGCTCTGGCAATCCTTCCACTTCAGTCGTCCAAATAGCTGGAACTACAGGAGCATGCTACCACACCCAGCTAACTTTTTATTTATTGTAGAGATGAGGTCTTGCCAAGTTGCCCAGGCTGGTCCTAAACCCGTGGGCTCAGGCAATCCAACCGCCTCGGCCTCCCAACTGGGATTACAGGTGAGGCACCACTCTAAAATCCCACATGCAGTTCAATCCATTAGAATGGCCCTGGGAGGGAAACAATGGTAAATATTTACTATGTCTCTGGTTGCAGAAAGCTTAGAAGTAACAGAAGACATCACAAAGATCTAATAAATTTGGTGGTGGTGGGAATGAGAATGTGGCAAACCACAGAGGACGAGTCAGGCTGTCGGTCCTCAATATGTGGAGACACTATGGTGAGTTGAGTTACACAGCCATGTAGCACTGGGAACCCCAATCAGGGGGCCATATGAAAGCAAAGTAATGTTCACGCTGAGATCAAGAAAACATAGGCACTAACACCCTTGTAGAGGAAGCTGGTTGGTGAGATGAGAATGGAACAGACATTTAGAGAGAAATAGAATCAAGAAATCAAGGGTCCAAGGGGGTCAGGCTGGCTTCTTGTAGTTGGTTTCTGGAAGATTCCCCTATATTTTTTCAATAACCTCCCTTTTAAATTCAGCTACCTTGAGTTGGTTTCTGTTCCTTGAATACAATCCCTTACCTAAAATCCTTGGGTCTTTGGAATTTAGAATTTCCAGAATTTAGAAAGATATTTTAAAAAGTATTATATATATAGCATTGTTACATTCCAAGCAGAGTCTAGGACAGTATCCATTAATCAAGCAGATTAATATTCCTGTAATGAATGTATGATTATTTACCCACATGAGATAACTAAAAACTATAAATAGGCTCATACCAAGTCAGGTTCTGAAGCCAAGCAAGTTCTGGTCAGATCAGATCACGGAAGGAGCCTTCTGGATTTCAGAAATGCAGATGAACAACTGCAGACCTGAATAAATAATGTGACATCCCTCCCCACTTCAAAAGGCAGATATAATTGTTTGGATAACTCTGGCTTAAGTATTATTTTGGAGAAATCTTAAAACTAAAAAATATAAACAGCATAACAATAATGAAGACTGATACTTATGACAGAATTGTCTTTATGTTGTATTTTAAATTACAGAAATTAGAAAATATGTTGCTTTTTAAAAATTTTGTTACTAAACATTACTATAATCACACAATATACTTATGACAACTTAAGCTTCACATTTTTCTGCAGAGAGAATTACCAATTTGTAACTTACATTTGCAGCAATAAACACATATTGTGGAAAACATCTTTAAGACACTTGATTTTTTTTATTTTGCATAATTAATTACATGTAGAGACGATGGTACATATTACTAATCAAATGCATGTAACATAGCATACCTCTGAATTCAGGTGTGAAATGAAGAGTCTGAAGAAGGGAATTGAGGTAACAGGTTCCACCCTGATTTCTGATTCCACTTAAATTGGTGAATTCTCTAGGAGCAGGTGGCTCCAAAGCTTTAGACTTTAATTTCTTCCCTTTTCCACACTGATTATTTGACACCCTGGAATAATCCTCTTCAAATAGGTCCCCAAACATTGTGAAACTAATACTACCCTTAAAAAAAAGACACATTATATTAAATGCTTTCATTTTTAAATAAGATTTTAATAAACTTTAAATATAATTAAAATAAATTTTAAATAATTTTCCAAATCTTCCTACACTTGGATGTATCTATTTTGTTAAATTATTTCTTATAAAGTATGTACAGTAGTTTGGGTTTTGGTGACACTGTTTTCATCCTTGCCAGGATCCTAATTACCTGTGTGATCTTAGGTACTTAACCTGTTTTCTCACGTGTAAAATGATACCACCCGTCCCCTAGGGTCATTTAAACAGCCAAATAACATAGCAAAAGAAAGGCACTTAGTGTACAGGGTTAGGCCCACAATAAATGATAGCTGTTTTTAAAAGGGCATATTCACATAACTGCAAAGAAAGAAAGCCTGTCACTACACATAATCCACCGCTGGACTGACAAAGCCAATCCTAGATTCCAAGAGTTGACAGGAAACTTGGGACTCAATCACTCATTAAAATCTGTGCTTCTCACACTCCTCAGTATCTTATACCCGATTCTGACACTAAATTAAATCAATCAAATTAATTTTCTTTACAGTTTAGTACGTAGTTCCAAAGCTGGAGGGCTGGGAGGAGTTTCACAGGGGAAGGAGAAAAGACTCTGCCATTAAAATTATCGAACGTCAATGCCCTCCAAAATGTATTCACGAATCCAAACATTAGCCCCGGGGACCGCTCAAGGTTTCACACCGAGTGTGGCCGAGGGTCACTTGGAGATGAGAAAGGTAAAGCGCCTAGCAGTTTTTAACTAACAGGAAGCGCCGAGCTGCAATTTTTTTCCTTTTCAACTTGTTTCTCAGAAGAAAAGCACAGAAAATAAAACTCGAGAGTCTGGCTTCGACCTCGTCGTCTAGATTCCCTTATTCCTCACTCCCTCGGCCAAAGCCGAGGCCCTCCAGCCTTCCAAGACACCATAGGGCCCAGGGGCGCGACGAGGCAGAGGTCCCCACGGTCGCAGACCACTGACCCCACGTCAGGAAAGCACCACATCCCCGGGCAGGCCCGGGCCGCCTCTCACCTCGCCCTTATGAGGCGGTGCCACCAACGCCGTCCCTACGCTTCCCACGTCCCTCCGGAAAGCCCCGACCGCCAGCCCCACTTACTGCCTAAAGCCCAGACCCCCGCCCTGGCCAAAGCTCGAAGCGAACGAACCCGCCCCAATCCGGCGCCGCCATGTTCGGGAGGGCGGGTCTCCGGAAAGCAATTTATGGAACGCGGACTACGCCTCCCAGCATGCCCCGCGGGAACGCCGGCCCATCGCGCGGGGCCTTATGGGCAATGTATAATAGTTCCTCCGCCCCAAGTGTGTTGGCGTGGGCGTGGGCGTGGGAGGGAGTAGGAGTAGGAGTGGGAGGGAATGGGAGGGAGGTGGCAGGGCCGCGCTCTCTTCCAGATCTGTTCCTGGGTTCGCGGATCCGACTGTTATTCACAGTCCATACTAGCTGCAATAAGGTATACAAAATACTTGTCTTTTAGCCTGGCCAAATTACCTAAACGTGGGAAACAGTTGTGCAAGGCTTCCCAGTTGGGCCAAGCTCCCAAGTGTATCTTCAATACAAACCCTGTGAAAAATGTCCCACATTCCTTGAATTCCTCCTCAATGTTTATCTCGTCTCCACCAACAGTAAGTAGGATATGTAAGCATACACTAAAAAAATCTCAAAATTATCCTCTTTCCCACTTGTGCACCTTCTGTGGCTATTTCAGTAGCCATTTAGGCTCTATTTCTGGTATCATCCCTACCCAATCCAGCCTCCGTGCGGGAATGAAAGAGGGAGTCAGGGAGAAAATAATTTTGACTCCAGTTGAAGGTTTGAAAGATTGAGAACAAGGACCATGGTAGATGAAGGTGGAAAGGAGGGAGTTAAAATGAATGTCAGACAAGGAAATTTGTGTTTGGAACATTTGGGGGAAATTTGTGTACCTGGAAAGTTCAAGAAGTGTTGGTAGGGAAAGAACTGGAGGCAGAGAACCACTTAGGAGGCAAAAGAGTCTGCTCTAGGAAATGACAATGGGAATAGGCTGTTTTCAACTTTTATTAGGCTTGACTCTAACTCGTGGTCCCCTTAGCAGCCTCCTCTGCAGGACTCACCTCCCAGGCTTCGTGACATTCTATCTGCTGCTTCTCTTTCTACCTTTTTACTGCTTCTCCTTTACCTGCTATGCATCATCACCCTTCTTCTTACTAGTAGATATTCTTCAAACTTCCGTTTCCTGACCAGGAATGACCTCTGCAAGGTTAGTTCCATGAGAACTGGGACTTTGCTTTACTCACAGCTGTATTTTAGCAAAATTCTTGTTGCTCTGATAGGGGCTCTTTTCAAACTTATGCTTTAACTTAGTGCCTCAAGCTAGATCCTGTTCAGACATGTTATAAGATATTATTATGAGTTAATTTTGGTGCAAAAAAAAAAATGAAATCCATTACTAAGATACATTTTTCATGAACTGTTTGAACAACCCTTGTATATTATTTTATTAAGGATGGACTACGCATTTTTATCTATTTGTCTGCCTTCTTATAAGATTGAGTAAACTTTGTAATAGTTATATTTTCTCGTATATTGGCAGATGTTTGATGAAAGAGTGACTTTTTGAATAATTATGGTAAGGTGAAATAATGCTCTTTCTAAAAAGCAAGGAGACTACAGTTTTAGACCTTTCAAAATGAGGCATGACTTCCTGCTGTTGGCAAGACCAGGCAAGCAGATGCAAGTCAGAGGCTGTAAGAGGCTGCGATTGTCAAAGGCTTCTCTCCCCTTTACCATCCATCGGGTATACCATAGAGTGCCACCCAGGTGTTGTCTTCATCTTGCACTTTGTCCAAGGGTGGAGCCCTGCCACTTCCTGAATCACACTGAATTCAGTGTGGCTCATGGGGTCACCTAGACGGTTTAGAGATATAGAAAGCTTTATTACTTTGTATCACCTATCATATGGAGATATCTATAAAATATGAAACATACTGAACCATATATAGTTTTATATATTTTTGGTTTTATATATATATGTCTTTAATGAGATATGAAATATATGTGTTTATCTATTAAAGGATATTTATGTATGAAGGTTTCTATACATGTGGAAGGTTATGTATGAATGTATATATTTTTTATTATAAAGTATGAGCAAGTAGAATTCTCAAAGAAGAATTCAGATTTCAGAAAGGGCCTCCCAGACTAAGAACTCAACTACAAAAGGAAATTGGATGGAGCTCAACTACAAAAGGAAATTGCCGTGCAACGACCTATGGACACTCCTTCCTTCTTTCAGATGGGCAGGCTATGTCTTGGAAAAGCATACAGTTTGTTATTCCTTGGTGGACAACAGGAGTCAGTCTGAATTTCATCTGTCTGATGAGAAGGAAGTATTGGTTAATGATAGAGGGAGAGAGAGTGTGTGTGCATGTGTTTGTGTGCAGTGTCTCAAACTCTGCATAGGGGATTTTCCTGGATGTCTCTTGTAGCAAAAACTCATTGAGTCTCTTCAAGGGAATTATACCCAGTGATGTAACTGAATACTTGAATAAGGATGAGAGATCATCACACAGGGAACATTAAAGTAGTTTTAGTGGGGAAAAAAGCAGTCACTCCCAGTCTTTTTTAATATTTGGTGAGTTCTAGTTGAACTGATGATGGGGTCCAGCAGAACATGATTTAGGCTCAGTCTGTACCATCCAGGGCAATTGTAGCTCTGGAACTAGGGGTGAGATATGGTTACACAGGAAGAAAAGATCTGTGCTTCCTCCATTTCTCTAAGAATTTGCTTTATTCCAAGATCCAAATTCAAAATTAGCTGTCTTACCAAGATTATTTATTTTGACTTTTTAATATCAAAGTGTTCAAGTATACATGAAAGAGAGGCTATAGTGTAATGAGCATATACCCATCCTTAGGTCAAATAATTTTTAATATTTTGCTATACTGATTTATTTATCCATTTTTCTTTCTTTTTAAAGAAAATTTTTGGTTGTCATTTCTTAAAGGAAATTTTAGACATGCCATTTCATCCTTAAATGCTTCACTAAATGTGAAAAATAAGAAAAATTTGTTAAATAGCCACAATATCATTATAACAGCTAATATAATAAATAATTCATTAATATTGCCTCATTTTCAGATCATATTTAAATTTCCCCTGAGCGTCTCAAAAATTCCTCTCACAGTTTGATCAATGGTATAGAATTGGGAATCCAGAAATAAACCCATACATCTTTGGCCAATTGATTTTTTGACCAGGTTGCCAAGACCATTCAAATAGGCAGGAATAGTTTTTTCACCAGAGGTCACTGGGACAACAGCATATCCACATACAAAAGAATGAAGTTGGACCCTTCCTTCATATTATATACAAAAATTAACTTGAAATGGATCAAAGACCTACCCAGAATATCTAAAACTGTAAAACCTTTAGAAGAAAGCATTTGATAAAATATTTATGACCTTGGATTTGGAAATGGTTTCTAAGATTGTGACACCAAAAGTATAAGAACAAAGGAAGAATTGATTTATTTGACATCAAGTGAAAAACTTTTGTGCATTAAGAGACACTATCAAGAACATGCAAAGGCATCTTGTATGAACTCCCACATTAAGATGTTCAAAGAAACACATACATGCCTGACCTGGAGGCTTGCAGGAGGTGATCAGAATCCCAAAAGACATAATCCTGAGTGTTAAGATCCTGAAAGATCAAAATTCCCTAAAACAATCTGGAAAAAAATAATTTTAAAATTCTTCAAAAGATTTTTATTTGTCTTGTTAAAAGGGGATTTATTTGAGAAACATATAAAAATAGACAGAAGCCACTTTTACGCAGTAAAATAGGCAATAGGGACATACATATTGTTGGAAGCATAAACACTCAAATATACAGGTATAACAGTTATGAGAAGGTAGATCACATTCATAAATAAATAGGCCAAAAGGGAAATGTATCACTGTGGTTGGTAATTGTTTGCACCCAGCTGTGATTTATAATGTCAGTCATCTGAAGTACCCTGATGAACAACCTGCCTTTTGATGAGACCAAGCATACACCTCTATGGGTCACCACTATACATACAGTGGCCCAAAGAGCTGAGATCTTGGGAAATTTTATCTTTCACAAATGCAGATGTGAGTCTATAATACTGAGTGATCTATCACAGAAACAAAGAACTAAGTATCATATGTTCTCACTCATAAGTGGACCTTGAACAATTATCATAATACTATAAGAAAGGGATTGTCAGTAGTTGGAAACTGGCAGGGGTTGGGGGAACGGGATTGGCAGTAGTGGGAAACTGCCAGGGGAGGAGAGGGGCACACTTCATCAACAAGGGTACCTGCACAATGAACATTTGTGTACCTAACCCTGAATTGTACCCCACATCTTCAACATAAAAAAAATTTTTTAAAAATTCATATGTACAAAAGGACATTTTTTTTATTTATTGAAGAAGCTTCAACATTTTTTAGTACATGCAAAATGCTTACACACAAAGTCAATATTGTGATAATGCACTTTTGTGGAGTGAAATTTGCAAAAAAAAATGCATAAAACAAATTAAAATTCCCAAATTCTCTACACAATCCATACCTTCAGTATTGGAAATAATGTGAAGATGACATGCATTTCATAGCAAATTGTGAAACATAATACTGATAATTAAAAATAGTGAAAAAAACTTTTAAAAAGTTGAAGGAAAGGAAAAAACAAACCTATTTTATAATTGTAATTTTGGGTATTTTTGATGTTTAGATATGTTAAATTTCAAGGATTTAGTCCTTAGGGATTTTGATCTTTCAGGATTCAACATTCAGGATTGTGTCTTTGAGGACTGTGATCCAAACCCCTTAGAATTTTGTTCTTTAGCACATCCTGCACAAATGTAAGAAGACACAACTCGTCCAATCCTGGGAGCTTCATGAAATTAAGTAGTTTACAGCAGAGCTTTTCAAGCTATCTATGTTTAGGAAACAACATTAAAAATTCTTTTATAGTACATTTCAGACCCATAATTTGTAAAATATAACAAAAATGAAATGCTAGAAAATGAAATAAAACAAAGACATAAAAAGGCAAAACTGCTAATGATTGCTTGGATGACACAGCTACATCAATTGCTATGAGGTTTCATGGGCAGGTGACACTGTGAGTGGTGACCATACCTTGAGCAGTGCTGTTTTAGACCGAAGCCAGACTACATGAGTAGTGTTGAGTAGAAATAAAAAGTGGATCAGAGTCTTTTCTTAAATAAACTAAATACACAGTGATAAATACTGAATAATTAGTGAACACCAGGGCAAAGTTCGTCACCAGGTTCTTGTTTTCCTTGTAAGCTTGTGTTTTGGAAACCTAGCAACATTTATCTATCTCTACTAAGGTGACAACCCATACAGGTTTGCCTGAACCATTCCCAGTTGTAGCACTGGAAGTCCCAAACCTGAAGACCCTTCATTTTCCAGCAAACAGGGACAACTGACCACTGTCACTGGATCACCAAAAGCTGGCCACATTATCAGGAGCTTGGGAAGTGAAACTTCAGGAGACTCATCACTCTTTTCTGCATTCTGCACATGATGTCTAAGGGGTGACAAGTCACTTCCAAGTAGAAGCCAGGCTAGGAACTAAAGTCATTGTGTCCTAGAAATACTGCTAGAAAGAAGAGAAACTGACCATTGAGGAGCCCCACAGCAAGAGTTTCACAGACTTCTTTTATTCGGGATGTGGGGACCGTTTATCACTCTCCCAGTCTTCTGGAAGTAGGGAGAGTTCTCTGGCCTCAGTGGATCTGTCAGCCAACTCTCCTGTTTACTAAGGATCATGGGGGCTACACCCCTGTCAGAGCAATGCTAAGTGGAATTGGGTCTGAGCTCAGCCCTTTCCCTAAACAATTCTGTCTTTTTGGAAGGCTGAGCTCCCTAATGTGCCCACTCTCTAGAATTCTTTACCATTTCTTTGTGATGAATTTTCTCACTTTCACCTTCAGACCTTCTTGGGCTCCCCCATGATAATATGCAAATACACACAAGAAAAAAAAAAAAGATGTAATAACAAACACACACATGCTTGATGTGGAGGCTCCCTCCACAAACCATCCTATTTTTTTCCCTTCCTAAAGGGGTGAGCCCAGGGGCAGCATCCATTTGTCTTGACACTTACCCTTTCTGTGGTTCTCTGACATTCACGGAATCAGAGGTCAAGTGTGGATTACTGCTGGTTCCCTTTGCCAGCTTCTCTCTCCTTCAGTCTATCCTGAGGACATGATATCAAACACGACATACCACCTCCTTGGCCCACTCAAGATAATTTGGATGGTGTCCTGTGGTCTGTAATCCCCAACCAGCTATGAGGATTACCCATGGTCTTGCCTTCCCTATCCTCCTTGGCTTTATTTCACACAGTTTTGAATCTCTCTTCTTTCCAGCTCCCCTGTTACTTTCTCCTCTCTATTCCATTTTTCTTTTCTATCTCCTCCGCCTACATGTTTCCTGTCACTTCCTCAGCATGACTCCTGTCCTAGAGGGGTCAATGAGAAAGAACACTCATTTCCTTAAATTTGGAGGCAGTGAGAACCATCAGGGTTCCAGGCCCTGTGTGCATTCCACTTTGTCCTTGCCGTCCTCCACTTTACATCCACCTGTCCTGCCTTAAGACCCAACTTGCAGTCCTTGAATTGCAGACACCAAGACTGTTTGGAGAGATTGTCCAACCAGCTCCCACAATCTCTCTGATGAATCCTTCATTATGTGTAGCCATAATGGCTCTACTTTTCTGACTGAACCCTAAGTGAGATGTGTTGGATGTACAGCTGTTACAGAGTAGCACCTTGTATGCTATTTGATGTGAAATACAGGAGACAAAAGGGATGGGAGTGAGGGAAGAGCTTAGCCCATGGCCCCACTGGACTTGCTGTAGGAAAGGCAAGGCAGGGCAGGGGAAATGATTTCAGATTGGCTAGTTTCAATAATGTCAATGGGCTCTAGGCTATAAAAGTGAGCCTTCTGCTATCTCTAACAATTGGTTGCCTGGAGAGGAGCATTTGATCCCTCCTGCCAGACAGGTGGGTTTAAGATGTGGAAATATCATAATATACAGAAAATTTAAAAATACAAGCAATACAGAAAGTATGCTTCTTTTCTTATGGATAAATACCTAGCAATGGAATAGCTAAGTGTATGTTTATCTTTTTAAGAAACTGTCAAACAATATCTCTAAGTGGTTGAACGATTGTGCAGAGCCATCAGCAGCCTATGAGAGGTCAGCTCTTCTACATGCTTATCTACACTTGGTGTTTTAGTCTGTTTGCATTGCTATAAAGGAATACCTGAGGCTGAGGCTGGGTAATTAATAAAGAAAAGAGGTTTATTTGTTTCACAATTCTGTAGGCAGTACAAGGAGCGTGGCCTTGACATCTGCTTCTGATGTGGTATTCAGGCTACTTTCTTTTTTTTTTTTTTTTTTTTATTTTTATTTTTATTTTTATTTTTATTTTTTTTTTTATTTTATTTTATTATGTTATTGTGGGGTACAGTTAGGGGTTAGGCATACAAAAATATTTCGTTCAGGTACCCTTGTTGATAAGAGGTGTCTCCCCATCCTCAGATAGATACCCACCACCATTAATCCCATTCCC
>CAUYQG010112885.1:0-32648 GCA_963574415.1 Tarsius wallacei | reverse complement strand
GTGGATTGCCTGAGCCCACGGGTTCGAGATCCGCCTGGGAAACTTGGCGAGACCTCATCTCTACAATAAATCAAAAAATTAGCCGGGTGTGGTAGCGCGTGCCTGTAGTTCCAGCTACTTGGAAGGCTGAGGCGGAAGGATCGCCGGAGCCCAGCAGGTCGAGGCTGCGGTGGCCGGGAGCGGCCATTGCACTCCAGTCTGGGAGACAGAGCGAGACTCCAACTCAAAAAAAAAAAAGTTGAAAAGTGAGATTCAGTTACCTGTGATAAGCCTCTGGTTTTGACCCACAAACTTATTATTCTAGTAACTTTTAAGCAGAGAAAGTTATTTAAATTCTTAATATTAATAAAGGATGTAGCTGCCTATTGGGTACAATGTTCACTACCTGGGAAATGGGTCATCTGAGTCTCGATCCCTACCACTACACAGTATGTCCATGTAACAAACATGCATGTGCACCCCTTTAATCCAAAATAAAAATGAAAAAATAAATTTAAAAAACCACAGGAATTAAAGGAATAGAATAATAATAATAGATTAATAAATGGGCAAAATGTATGCATAATATAAATAAAAATATAGACTACAGAGATATGTATGTGTGTATATATTATTATTGTAGTATGTAAAAGTTTTAAATGGATATGACTAGTGACCAGAAAAATAACTTGGGCACAAAAATATTGCTGAAGTTTATATAGGCAGTTTTTGTTTCAGATTTCTTATTGTTTTCATAATCTTTGCAATAAAGTAACATTTTCTTTATTTAAAAAAAGCAAGGAATATATAACAACTGTATTAATTTTTTTATTTTTTTCAAACCAATATTATTGTAAAGTATATTGTTGGAAATTTAGTAAAATTTGTAAAACTTCTTGTTAATCTTTCTTTAACCAGTTCTCAGACATTGTGATTTTGAAGTTTCCTAAGTATCTTAAAGTTTTCATTAAAATTTTATTTAAACAAAATTGATTATAATTTACTTTTAATCTTACGGCCAACCTAGCTTTTTTTCGTTGTCATTCTTTTTTTTTTTGACCTGGAGTCTCCCTCTGTCACCCAGACTGGAGTGCAGTGGCACACTCACAGCCAGTGCAGCCTCGACCTGCTGGGCTCAGGCAATCCTTCCACCTCAACCTTCCAGGTAGCTGGAACTATAGGCATGTGCCACCACGCCCAGCTAATATTTTGATTTATTGTGGCGACGAGGTCTCACCAAGTTGCCCAGGCTGGTCTCGAACCCCCAGGCTCAGGCAATCCTCTTGCCTCAGCCTCCCAAAGTGCTGGAATTACAGGCTTGAGCCACGTACCCAGCCAGCCTAGTTCTTTCAACAGTAACCGAAAATCCAAAGATATATCCCTTTTGCTTAAAATGAAAGAACTCTGAGGGGCATAGAGAAATGGATACCCAGGTCCTTATCTGCTTTGAGGTCCTTATCTCACCAATCAATAGGTTAACTAAAGCTACTCCAGCCTTTTCTCTGTCACTCCTCCACAGCTCCAAGCCCCCCGCCCCTTTCAAATGCAGTGCAGGTGAGCAATCTCTTTCTTTGCCCAGAATATCTAGTAGGTCATGCCACCAGGGTCTTACTGCCCTCAAAGCAACTTGTCATAGTATTTTTTTTTAATGGAGACAGGTACTTCCAAGAGGAATCCTGTTGCAAGCTGTTAAAGTAATTTTTTTTTTTTTGAGTTGGAGTCTCACTCTGTCGCCCAGGCTGAAGTGCAGTGGCACACTCACGGCCACCGCAGCCTTGACCTGCTAGGCTCAGGCGATCCTTCTATCTCAGCCGTCCAAGTAGCTGGAACTACAGGCATGCGCTACCACACCCGGTTTATTTTTTGATTTATTGTAAAGACGAGGTCTCACCGTGCTGCCCAGACTGGTCTCGAATCCCCAGGTTCAGGCAGTCCTCTCGCCTCGGCTTCCCACAATGCTGGGATTACAGGCTGAGCCACCACGCCATGCCTAAAGTATATTTTAACCCACTATATATCATCATCATTATAAGTTTATGAAGACTTTCATAAACATCCCAACACTGCTGTAGTTGGATATGCTATAAATTATTCCTTGGTGTTGATACCAATTTAATAATAATAGTTAATTCATTGGCAAATATATGTTATTGTCAATAAATGCAGATTATGTTGAGAGTAACAATTCTATTAAGTGGGGAGGCCCCGTTTTTTGCAACGGGTGTTAATGCATTCCTTGCATGTTTCTTGTACTTGTTGTTCATTACCTATCCATTTGTTTTCTGATTTAAAAGATAGATTCTGCCTAGTAAGGAAAAGGCAAGGAAAAAACCCACTTCATCCTGTTCTGAAATGATTTTTAGATACTCTCTAATTTAAATTGTAAGCACGCTTCAAAACAGTGGATTGTGTGGAAGCCATTTTTCATTCTCTCCTAGTGCAAACTGAGGGAGCTTCATAGATTCTGCGCACAGGCATTCCCATGTTGTTCCCAAGAGATTGCCTACACCAGGTTCAAGAATACCCTCACTGTAACGAACCTAAGGAGACAGGCAGTAGGGTATGACTTTGCTTTGTTTTGTAGGTTCATCCATTTTTTATTTCCCCCGGAGATGGGGGTTCACCAGCCTCATCTTCTTTACTCCTTGGGTACTCCTCTCACCATCTAGAGCCCTAGAGTTCACATCTCAAAAGAAAGTTAAGTGTGAGCTGTTGACACAGAACAATTGACTAAGTCAGCCATCTATCAAAGGCTCACTTAATAAATGCATTTAAGACAGTCTACTCAGGTTATGTAGGAAAAGCCCTTTCCGGTCATTCTCCAATTCTATCAGGCTTAGGAAAGTAGCAGATGTGAGATTTATTCAGCCCAGATCCAAATGGAGCGATCATCTCCCCATATGTATTTTAACATTGATTGTTTTGATTCAATCACGTGTAAAAATTCAAATCACACAGGCCGTCTTTTTTTTTTCTCCCCTGATGTCACCAAGCACAGGCCCTGTATTCTAGCCCAGTAGACATGAATAATCCTTTACGCATTGCTATTAATTCTTCTTCCCCAAAGGTATTTTCTGTACCTATCTTTGGAAAACTAGCTTAAATCTTTCTTTTGCCTATATTGTTTGAAGGCAAAGAAATTAAAACATATGTATTAGACCCGGGAAACTTTCAGAAGGTGGCTTCACTCTTGTGCTTCTGCTTCCTTTCTGGTCAAGTAGGGATGATGATACCTTCCCAAGAGGATTCAGTGACAAAGTCTTAGCATCACGTCACACAGACAGTCTTAAAAGCATGAGATCATGTTTTCACTTATAAGCGGGCCTTGAACAACTCTCATAATACTATAAGAAAGGGATTGGCAGTAGTGGAAACTGCCAGGGGAGGTGGAGGGCACATCTCATCAACAAGGGTACCTGCATAATGAATATTGAACATTTGTATACCTAACCCTGAATGGTACCCCACATATTTAAAGTAAAAATAAATAAATAACCAACATTGTTTACCACATGCTGGGCACTCGTCTAATCACTCTACATACACATTTAAAATATGTGCTGCCAGATGAGGTGTTATTTAAAAAAAAAGAGAGAGATACCTCTATATACGCATCAAAATGGACAAAATCCAAACACTGACAATACCAAATGCTGGCGAGGAGGTGGCGCTACAGGAATTCTCACTCACTGTCGATGGGAATGTGGAATGGTACAGTCACTTTGGAAGACAGCGGCAGTTTCTTATAAGCTAACGCTATTCTTATCATGCAATCCAGCAATTGCACATCTTGGTATTTACCAAAAGCAGTTGAAAGCTTATGTGTACAGAGAAACCGGCACATAGATGTTAAAAGCAGCTTATTACATAATTGCCAAAACTCAGAAGCAACCTCAGTAGGTGAATGGATAAACTATAGTACATCCAGACAATGGAATATTATTCAGGATGTTTGCTAAAAAGAAATTAGATAACATGCCACGAAAATACATGGAGGAACCTTAAGTGCATATTAATAAGAGAAGGAAGCCCATCTGAAAAGGCTATGTACCAAATGATTCCAACTATTTGAATTTCTACAAAAAGGCAAAACCGTGGAGACAGTAAAAAAGATAATTGGTTGACAGGGGTTAGCGGGGAGGGAAGGATGAATAGGCAAAGCACAGAGGATTATTAGGGCAGTAAAAGATACTGTAATGGAAGGTACATGCCATTATACATTTACCAAGACCCATGTAATGTGCAACACCAAGAATGAACCCTATTGTAACTTTGGACCATTGAATGCTATGGACTTTGGGTGGTGCCGAGGTGTCAGCCAATATAGGCTCATCCCTATAACAAATGTACCATTAGGGTGCAGAAGATAATGATAAAATCCCTGTGTGAGGGCAGGGAATACATGAGAGCTCTGTACCTTCTGTTCAGTTTTGCTGTGAACCTTAAACTGTGCTAAAAAATAAGGTCTACTTAAAAATAGTTTTTTAAAAAAGGAAATGAACATGTAATAACCAACTGCACAATTCTTGCATTCATCTAGTAAATATTTATTGATTTATTACCCTGTGACATTCCAGTGCATTGTATTTTATTGTTATAAATATAAATATTAGATATATGTAAGCTGGTGTTGTATTGACTTTAATAACATTAATCTTAGAATCTTTCAAGATTTGAATTTTCAAGAATTCTGCATGAGGATGGGTAAGGAAGTAAGGTGCAAGGATAAACTGTCCTGCAATGATCATATCTTAAGAAATCTGGGCTCGGCCTGCTGGTAACCATGGGAAATTAGTTACACCTAGACAGCTCACCATTTAGAGGGAGAAGAAATCAAGGTGCCATTTCAAAGAAGACAGTTTCCCCAGATCATTTTTCAAAAAGTTGTACTTTATTAATGTTTATGATAGATTCATTTGAAAGCTTAAAAGGATTTCAGGTTAGGTACCAAAAGACACTAGAAGGGTTGGGTGTAAGAAATCACAGGGAGGGAGTGTCCAGGAGAAAAGCAAAGCAGAGGGAATGGAATAAGACAGCAACAGACCCATTCTCAGCATTCCAGAAGGAAGAGTACAGAAGTCCACCTCAGGACTTAACTTGCCTTCCAGACCTGTTGGGAGAGAAGAGAGAGCAGGAGGAGGAAGAAGAACCAAGGACCTGGTCATCCTGTTAACAAATAAATACTAGCTCTGGCCAATGTTTGGCTTCAGAAAACCAAAGTGGGAGTCTCACTTCTCAGATAAAATTCAACCCCAAGAAAGCAAAAGTATTTAGTATGAACAATCTGGTGACCCCAAGTAAGAGCAAAAGAAGGAGGTTATTGTCTTATTTGTGTTTCTCTAACAAGGTTAAAATAGAACTTAAGATCTCATTATAAATCTGGGTATATGGCATTAATTAGGGTCATACTGAAAACATTGTGTTCTCATTATAGCATTAAGAATTCATATTGCATTCATTTTGAATTCACTTTCTCTTGTAATGTTTTGGAATAATATCTTAATAGCTTAATTCATTAAGTCATATGAATGGGAGATATATGATCATAAATTAGAAATATTCATTATAATATCAAGTATAGCTAAAAATATACATATAAAAATACAAAGATAGTTGTATTTATTTATGATACTCTCTTTTTAAATATATAATGGTTAGATTTCACTATAAGAATAGATTTCTTCCCTCTTTGATGGCTTTTATCATTATTTAATGGCTTCATCATTATTCAAAAATGAAACCCAACAAATCACACACGTGCAGTTGTACACACACAGAGAAAATGACATTAATAGTTTAACCTTTTTGTTCAAGCAGAATATTTCTTCTAAAGTGTTACAGTAAAGCGGATATAATCATAATCCGGGTATATTTATGGGATATACGTATATAGTGATACAAACTTTATCTCTTGTGAGTGGATGTGAAGCAAGCCCTTGGTAAACCCATAGGGGGCAAAATTGTTTCCTGCTGCTTTTTTTCTCTCTTTAGTTGATCCCATAGTCCCTCATCTTCCCTTCCCTGGGTGCTCTTGCCTGGCAGTCTGTGCTTACACAACCTGCTCAAGGACACTCAGGTCCCTCTGAGTCCTTCCTTCTTCCTTCCCTGGTCCCATTCTCACAGCAGGTACCTTACGACAAATACTTCACTCATGGTTTACAAATTACGGACTTAGGGTCCAAGAATTAGCTGAGGATTTCAGCTTTTTCCACTATTATTTGTTGCTGAATGGAATTATTCCTGTAGGCATATTCTGAATCTTCAGTGGTCCACCCTGTATGAATGAAGTATGCCCTCATTTAGTGTATAAGCTGGTGAAGGAAGTGCCACTGGACTGAACCCTCTGGATATATGTTTGGTTGTTCACAAAAGGATTTTCTTTTGTCTTTAAAGGGGGATATTACTCAATTTTGAAAAGTACTGTTTTAGCATATCTGAGAAACACCAGTGTAGCTAGTAATCCCGTTCATTCAACAGATATTTAGTGAACATTTATTATGTGTCTGGTATTGCACTTGAGAGGGATAGTGATAAGGATATATCAGTGAACAAAACAAAGAGACCCGCCTTCCCAGAACATGCAGTTTTAATAGGAAAAGCAGACAATGGTGATAAACATAGGCTGGATGCAGTGGTTCACGACTGTAATTCCAATGCTTTGGGAGATTGAAGTGGGAGGATTGCTTGAGCCCAGTTCCAGACCAGCCTGGGCAGCATAGCAAGACTTTGTCTCTACAAAAAATCAAAAAATTAACCTGGTGTGGTGATGTGTGCCTGTAGTCCCAGCTACTCAGGAGACGGAGGCGGAAGGATCACCTGAACCCAAGAGTTCGAAGCTGCTGTGAACCAGGATCATGCCACTGCACTCCAGCCTGAGTGACAGAGTGAGACCTGACTCAGAAACTTAAAAATGACAAACATAATAAATAAGTTAGAATATGGCAGGTCCTATGAAGAATTCTATAACAGATGAAGGTAGACCAGAATGCTGACTTGGGGAGGGACTGCAGTTCCGATTGTAGTTTTAAACAATGTGATTAGAGTCACCTCTTAGAGAAGGCTGCACTTGACCTCCATCGAAAGAACTGGAGGATGTAGCTTTGGGTCCAGGCACATCTGTTGGCTGAATGGGTTTTCTGTAAGAATTAAATGAAGTCGAGAAGGTACCAATCCTGGCTAGGAATGGTGGCTCACACCTGTAATCCTAGCACTTTGGGACGCCAAGGCAGGAGAATCGTTTGAGCCCAGGAGTTCAAGACCAGCCTGGGTAATATTGCGAGACCCCATCTCTGCATATAATAAACAAATAAAGAAAAAGGAGAAAAATTATTTTGAAGAAGATGCCAATCCTTCAATCCCTAAGGAATACTGAAATTAAAAAAAAAAAAGAAAGCAAAGGAGAAGGATATTACTGAATGAATCATGCTATTTCCCCACTTAATTACAGAAGTATTCAGATTCAGCTTTCCTAATCCATCTCATGAAATAGCCCAGAGTTAACTAGCCACTTTGTTATGTTTCCAGTTTAAATTTTAACATTGTTCACAAAAATATAAGGGCAACAAGGAGAACATGCATATCTGGAAATACATTGCAAAAATGTTTTGTGCTTACTTATACAAAATTACTATTTTGTGGACAAAAAGAACACCAAAATGTAATGTGTTTTTGTTGTTGTTGCTATTAATACTTAAGTTAAGCATAATATGCCTTGGCCTCACATGTTCTGTCTCTCATATAACAGACGTTCTTTTTACCCAGGTCTTCTGAGATAAAATTCCTCTGTCAATTCTTCTAACTTCTCATTAGCTTCTGATTCCTTCCAAATGATAGGGGCATTTCTCTATTAAGCATAATTTTAACATTTTTTACATCATTCCCTCAGTCCTTTAAGACAGTGGTTAAATTTAATAAGTCTAAGGAAAGAGGATCATTTTAATGGCCTTTCCTCCTTTATCTGCTTCATGCCATGAGTTTGTGGCATATTTTTATAGAAAGAACGTTGAAACACCCATTATGAAGTTAAAATCAACTTTCCAAAATTCTGTAGCTTGAAAAAAATTCATTTGGTTTTTCTTCTTTTTTTGAGTTGGAGTCTCACTCTGTTGCCCAGGCTGGAATGCAGTGGCAAGCTCACAGTTACCGCAGTCTCGACCTGCTGGGCTCAGATCATCCTTCTGCCTCAGTCTCCCAAATAGCTGAAAACTCAGACATGTGCCACCACGCCCAGCTAATTTTTTTATTTATTGTAGAGACAAGGTCTGGCTATGTTGTCCAGGTTGGTCTCCAACACCTGAGCTCAGGTGATCCTCTCACCTCCGCCTCCCAAAGTGCTGGGATTGCAGGCACGACCCACTGCGCCCAGCTGCATTTGAATTTTGTTTTGGAAGCAGGATTTATTGAGAGGACAGAAAAGCTCTCACAGTGGGAGGGATCCAGGGGGTTGCCCTGTATTTGAATTTTTGTAGGTAGGAAATTAAAGCAAGTATAGGTGATACAAATCTAAGGAGAACACTTTCTTGTTTTCTCTTCCCTTTGTATGCCTTACTTCAGTTCAGTGCAGCTCATGGAAGCAGATACTTTATATTAACGCCAAGTTTTGATGTAGGCAGTGAAGCCTTCCACTCTAAGGTAAATGTTGTGTCCTTTGCTCTTTCAGATAAGGAGACAAGGAGGCATACAGCTCCTGGTGGACCTACTAGACCATCGGATGACTGAAGTCCACCGTAGTGCCTGTGGAGCCCTGAGAAATTTGGTGTATGGGAAAGCCAATGATGATAACAAAATTGCCCTGAAAAACTGCGGTGGTATCCCTGCGCTGGTGAGGTTACTCCGCAAGACCACTGACCTGGAGATCCGGGAGCTGGTCACAGGTTAGAATCCTTATTAACTTCTTAAGTTTTATTTATCTCAAGATAAATTTTCCATTATCCAGCACGATAGCAAAAGTGCTAACCACCTATTATGGTCTGGTTCCTCTCAGTGTGCTAGTAACATAGGCCATCTCAGTATGCGTTTTTGAATAAACAAGTGAATTACATGGTATCAGGTGGAACACATGTGGATTGATCAGAGTAAGTAACCCAATAAGTGTAACCCTCACTCAAGACTGATCATAGGTCAGTCTTTGTCAGTTGATTTAGAAGTAGTTGAGCACAGCCAGGCACCGTGGCTCACGCCTGTCATCCCAGCACTTTGGGAGGCGGAGGAGAGAGGATTGCCTGAATCTGGGGGTTCCAGACCAGCCTGGGCAACTTGGCGAGACCTCATCTCTACAATAAATAAAAAAATTAGCCAGGTGGCACATGCCTGTGGTTCTAGCTACTTGGAAGGCTGAGGTGGAAGGATTGCCTGAGCCCAGCAGGTCGAGGCTGCAGTGGCTGTGAGCATGCCACTGTACTCCAGCCTGGGAGACAGAATGAGACTCCGACTCAAAAAAAAAAAGTAGTTGAGCATCTTACAATACCCATGGGCTGTCATTAGAATAACATTAGTAATAATTGATTAAAGGACAAAGCATGTGAGTTATTGGTAATAAGGCATATATTCTGGCTTATAGTGTGGTTAACAACAGAGAGCTTATCGTACTTGGCAGTTAATTTCTTAAATGAAATATTTATGACCACTAAAGGTTCCAAGGTTATATTATTATAAATTAAGGATTTTTTGGAAGGTAAACATGAAGGAAAGCCTTTCCATGGTCACAGGACTTCGGGGTTTTGTAAAATGGATATATAATTATAGTACCCACCCCATAGAGTTATGGGGGTTTGATGAATGAGACCATGGAAAACATTTGTCCCATCCCTTTCTTGGAATATATGTGGACACAGTAAACATTCACCATTAACTATGATCCATCACTTTTTTTTTAGTTGGAATCTCACTCTGTCGCCCAGGCTGGAGTGCAATGGCACGCTCATGACCACCACAGCCTTGACTTGCTAGGCTCAGGTGATCCTTTCACCTCAGCCTTCCAAGTAGCTGGAAGCACAGACATGTGCCACCACACCTGGCTAATTTTTTAATTTATTGTGGAGACGAGGTCTTGTCAAGTTGCCCAGACTGGTCTCGAACCCCTGAGCTCAGGCAATCCCTTACCTTTACCTCCCAAAGTGCTGGGATTATATGTATGAACCACTACACCCAGCTACCCCTCAGTTTTTAAATGTACAGTTTTACTTGGAGTGCTAATGGCACATGTTACCTCAATATGGGATTTCAGATTTTTATAATGCTTACTCTTTTTGATTATGTTCACTGGTGTTCTAGGTGATACTCGATTTTTGGTTCGTTAGACTACTCCTATAAGCAATTATTTGGCAAACAGGTTGCAAAGTTGACTCTCCAAAACGATCTTTTAATTATCCATGATTCCACTGAGCTGTCTTTAAAATTTTGTTTTAGCTATGCTGATGAAGTATATGCAGATGTGTTTTTAAGGAAAGAGTTATAAATCTTTTTTCAATCCTGGGTCAAAACTCTCAACTTCAGTATATTTTCTTAAATTTGCACCTTTTAAAACTCTTAACTAAATTAGAACTAGACCCAAATTGTTTCTTTCCTTCCTTCCTTCCTTCCTCCCTCTCTTCCTCCCTCCTTCCTTCCTTCCTTCTTTCATGTCTTTCTGTAAATGGAGAATTGCCTTTGTGGAAAAAAGTTGTTGTTAAGGATTACCATATTATTAAAGTAATGTTTCATATTAAAATTATGGGCCAGGTAAGGTAAAATTATTATTGTCTATGTATGATGTCTTGGATAGTTTTGAGGTAAGTTATGTACTAAGAATATTCCCTGCCATTTTGACTGTGAACACCCATCTTTATTTTTATGGGTTATATTTAAGTTTGGAAATATCTGCAAAGAGTGACTCAGTGCATGTGACAGAAACATGATGTCTCTGTGCAGTAAGACCCTGCCAATGGATGCATGAAGCCACCAGAACCAAAGACCTTCAGAGCACCTTCTGTGTATACCGTATGTGTGCATTTCATGACTTGAAAAGAATTGGATTTTTAAATTTGAATTTGCTCCAACACAAAACCCATTTCTAGAAGTATACCCTCTGTGGTGACTTCTCTTATTGCAAAAGACACTCAGCCATATGCAAAAGACTGAGATGATTGATGGCTTAGAACAGAAAGGAAACGCAATACACCTGGTCAGGTGACATGGCCGGCAACCACGTGCCCTGAGCTGCTGCTCTTCGAAGCTACTGTAAAGAAGCTGACTGCCTGCAAACCCATGGCCTTCAGTGCTGCTTCCAATATTTCCCAGGTGTCACCCATTCTATACACCTGGATAACATCAGAAATCCCCATGTGAGCCCCATTTGCAAACATCAAAGGCAAATGACCTCTTATTTCTCTTCGTGGTAAAACTTGGGCTGTAGGAAGCATGTAAGGATTTGATATACAGAGATGACACCTTTTATTTTGCTTCTTTTGAGAAGAATGAAGTTTGTACCCACTGTCTAATCATGACCCATTGTGTTTTCATCAGCATATGCTGGTTGAGGCTTTCCCCATGTCTCCTTCTGGAAGAAGTGCTGTCTTCTGTGGGGACAGCCAAATCAATTAAGGGGGGTGGTGGTTGCTACCTCAGTAGATGATTTCTGCCTTTGCAGAGGCAGGCTCATATTGCACTTGGAGGAACTTCAGGCATGAGTTTCACCTTTCTCAAAGAAAAACATATAAAGCAATTTAACAAGCTGAAGTTCATGGCTTCTGGAGTTGCCCCATGGACACTGTTGTCAGATAGCAAGCCCCTTGGCCAAGCTTCCCCTCTAGAAAAGGAAACCGGAAGAGAATATCTGGGAGAACATTTCGGTGTGGCAGGAATTGCTGCTGTGAGCCAGTATGGTGACAGAGCCGTCTACTTTTCCTCACTAGCCAGAATCTGAGGGTGCCTGGAATCCTGCGGGACTCAGCTGATGTCTGCAAAGACATCGCATCAATCCTGCAAATATAGCCAACGCTATAGTCCCCTGCCTGAAGCAAAAGTAAAATGAGCCAAAAGGAACTCAATTCTGAGAGCCTTAGAGCGTCATCTCCATCTTTAGCACCAGCCTGTGGCCCTTGGCCAGAGTAGACTATGGAAGCTTGGGTTCTGTTAGCTCCTGCAGAGCTCCAGAAATCCAGTATGGTACAGCGAATCTGCTTTAATCTCAAGGTCATCAAATCCTCCATTTCCCTTATCTTTTTTCTTTTTCTCTACTCTTCGTTCTCTGAGACTCCTGTTTCTTCCCAAGTCTGATAGACTCTTTAGAATGGTGAGCCTTTCCCTGTGAACCTGGGCACTTCATCCATTCCCTAGTCATTTCTCAAATACCTTTGAATTTCTACAGCTGTCAGGTGCTCAACGAAGGCTTGTGTGCCCTTGACTGACCACACAGCCCCGCTGCCTTGATGTTGACACCAGTGTCCATTAACATGGTTGGGACTTGCTCCGAATAGTCCACACATATGCAGTACTGGCTGCTAAATATTTAAAGAGACGTCCCTGACAAATGTGTGCACATTTTAGAAACTTAGGCGATGAGCCACAAGGGAGTGGATGCTTGGGGGGTACAGTGTGCGAGGAAAAAAAGGCTGGCTTCACATCTGTTGGCACAAGGAGCCGCCGTAAATATGTTTTGGAATCAGGTTAGATATCTATGCATGAATTAAATAAAACAGTGATTTAAGTGTAACAACTATGCCTTTTACTTCCTTTGCAATTCTCCAGCAGACCTAATACGGAGCTCAGCAAGGAATAACAACTCAGTACATTACAGGAGCCCCACAAGTACAAGGGAGTTTTTTCTGATGCATTCTCTTTTCTGCTTATTATCTCATGCATAAGAACAAATGTCTGTTGAATAAAAAATTACAAGAGGATGGAGGGGGAGGTCCCTCTTTGAATTTCTCCTCAAATATCTATGAACTGGGATGTGTTATAAACAAATATTCAAAAGAACAGTTGTAGTGATTTAAAAATAAAGTATGGTTTATAAACCAAGTTTTAAATTAGACCTTGCTATGTATCCAGAAGAACCCTACAATGACCAGAGTGCCAAATTATAAATAATAGAAGACTAAAAGAAAGAAATGATCTTGCAAAGCTTTAAATTATTTATTGAGTATTACTGGGCCAACTGTTTGAACCATAACAAAATGTTAAAAGTGAGATATTTACATACATTTACATTCAACACATAAACATGTGTGCTGAAAAAAACCAGCTGCCTATTTCCACTGCAATATCTGTTCATAACAGAAGATACTTTGCTGCCTGTTAGGCCTTGCAATAAATAATTTTCTTCCTATGCAATAATTACTGTGAGATGATAATCAGAATTTTATTTAAGCCCAGTTGAAGCTATTCTGCACTAGCCATTACTTGAAATACTCTTAAGCGAATAAACTTTGATTAGAAATGCTGCATGTCCTTTGGGCTTGACTAATATAATCTTTCTTTCTCTAAATATGGAAATAATCGACCTAAATTTTGAAATGCCCAACTAAAGATTTCAAAGTGCTTTACAAATCATAATAAAACTGTTTTTATTAAACCATAAAATGTAATAAACAAGTTTTATTTTGGCTGAAAGCAAGTGTTCCTGAGAGCTCTGCTGTTCTAGGAATGGAGTGTGTTCCTCCGTCCCGTGCTTTGCAGACCCAGATGGTCTTTCCTTTCAAGTAAAGAGACAGGCCATGAACTCAACCTTGCCGGTGATTTCAGTCATCACTAGTTCTCTCCTTTCTCCATAGACTTTCCTTCCAGAATCCTCTGTCTTTGGGACAGATTTGGATGTTCTCTCCAGACCTACTACACAGCAGTCATGAACTAGAACTCCTGTCTCTGATAATCTACCATCTCCCTCTCAGTTCAAGGATGTACGTTCCTAAAGAGGGATGATTAGGCGATAAAATTGTGGGAAAAAAATCAGTCTTTCACCTTCACACATGATTGATGTTTATCAGATGTAGAATTTCAGATAGAAAGTTATTTTCATCAAGAATATTTTCTATAGTTTTATTTTATCCTTGATGTTATGCAATTCTCTGATAATAATGTAGATGTGTGCCCTTTTAAATAATTTATTGGTATTGGAAAATTTCAATTTCAAGAGTCATGGCCTTCTTTGGTGTCAGAAAAGTATCTTTTTCTTAAAAACAAAAAAGCCTTTGCCTCTATTTTCTCTGTTCTCTCTTTCTGGAATTAGTCAAATTTTGAACTTCTTGGAGTATTCTGAAAGATTTCTTCACTACCTAACGTTTAGTTTCTCCAACCTATCTGGCTTTTTTTTTTTTTGCAGGGGGCTATCATCCAAAAATTTTTTTAAAATAGCTTGTTTGGTTTTTATAGCCCTAATTTTTTGTTTTATATATGTGGATTATTCTTGAATTTCTCTAAGTATATAATTTATTATTTAGAGTTAAGGGTTTTTTTCTCTTTAGTGTGAATTATCTCAACTTTTTCTGTTGTCAATTTTTCTTTTTTTATGATAGCCTTTCTCATTGATTTTGCAGGCTTACTTTAGGTATGTGATGGGATTCATTTTTCTGTTTATTTTTAAGACAGGAGGAATATAGAGTTTGTCTGAGCTCTGTGCACATTGGCAAAATTGCTAATCTCACAGCTTCATTCCAGGGCAAGCAGGTAGGAATGAGCTGTTGCATGTGGAATCCTTCATGAGGTGGGCTTTTCTCTAAGGCTTGGATGTCCATGTCAGCTTTTTAATTCTCCCCAGTATAGTCAATCCCTTTGGAGATTCTTCTGAGTTGTTTGTCTTGTTTATGTGTCTGGCCTGTAGGGAGAGGGCAGTATTTTCCTGGATGCTCGGTATTCTGTCCACCTTGGTGGGTGTGGAGAATGAGAACTGGGTGACTTTTCTTTCGATCAGTCACCGCTTTATAGCTTCTCATTTCTACACCGCACATAACTGCTCTCTCTGAGGATGAATCTTTCCTAGGGTTCCACCAAGGTCACCAGTCTCCTCATTGAGATAGAGTCCCCTCTGTGTGTATCCTGGGCTGGACTGGCTTCCCCATCAGTTCCACCTGCCAACTCACCTCCATCTGTTTTGCATCTTGCAGAAATGTGGTGAAATTTCTTGTCTGCTGAATTATTCCTTCTATTCTCTTCTTTATTCCATTACATCCCTAATAAGCAACATCTTCTGCCCCGCATGAGGTCTGAACGGTTTGATAGGTAAAACAAAGTGTAAAATATGGCTAAACCCAACCTCTGTTGCTGATAGAAGCCAGGTTTGCTTCTGTCTTCCAAGTAAGCTTGCTCATTCAAGAAAAGTTTGGAGCATAACATTCATTACACACCCTTTGGGGAAGGAGGCATTGGAACAGAGGAGAAGTATTTCTCCCACTAGCATCCCCCAGCCTGTTCTCTCTTAGCCTCTTGGTTGGGATCACCCGGAGGCATGACCTCCCTCCCCAAAGCAGGAGCTAAGCATTTGTCAAGAGAGTTTTTCTTCCATCTTGATGGCACTTTTTGGGCATCATCTGGAATTTCTGCTGAGCTGTGTATATATTACACCAAGAGGCCCTGAAATGAGTCAGAGGAGCAGATTATTTAAATCAAATCTAGGGTCACTATGTTCCTAAGATTTAAAATTAAATCTCAGCTTTATTTCTTATTCCAAACAATGTCCAGCTATGTTGTCCAACATAGCAAATCAGAGGTTCTGTGGGAAGATTAAACATCACAGAGATAAAAATGAATAGAGACATTCCAATAATAAAATGCCAGCAATGTAGACCTGCTTTGAATTTTAATATAAGTCCCACCAAATATCAAATTCCCAAGGAGAAATTAAAAATCAAAGTTTAAATCCACTTTCATGTTGAAGTCCAAAGACATTAAAGTTCAAAGGAATTAAAGTCGAAAAATCAATACCTCTTGCCACTGTATGTTAAAGTTCAAAGTCCTCCATTCCTATACTAACCAAAGTGTAAAAGTCATCCTCCCCAACTTTTTTACTCTGCACAGTCTCAGACAGAGGGGTTCTTGTGCCTCTGTAGGGTCTGGGCCCTCTGCAGCCAAGACCTGGGCTGCCTCACACTAGAATTGGCAACCTCAGCGGATGCCTGATTTCATTGTAACTGACTCATCTCACTGTTCAAGGGTGTAAATGCTCATCCGTTGCCCATCACTTTTAGATGACAAGCCATTGCAATCCCTAAGAGGAGTTATCCCAGACAGTGGTATGTACCAGAAGCCAGCCCTCGCCAGAGCTGTGGCAGAGATTTAGTGATGCCTATACTGGTTACTTTTGCTGCTGGAACAATTCACCACCAATTTAGCAGCTTAAAGTCATGCAAATGTGATCTCTTACAGTTGTCGAGGTTAGGAGTCTGATACAGATATCACCTTGCTAAAATCAAAGTGCTAGCAGGACTGTGTTCCTTTCTGGAGACTGTAGGGGACAATCTGTTTCCATGCTTTTTTCAGCTTCTAGAAGCTGCCCACATCCTTCGGCTTGTGACCCAATTCCACTGTGTTCAAAGCCAGCAATATTGCATTTCTAATGATTCTTCCATTGTCACGTTTCTCTCAGATCAATGCTGGGAATTATTCTTTGCTTTTAAGGACCAGTGTGATTAGATTGGGTCCATCTGGTTAATCTAGTATAATCTTCTTGATAATCTCCCCATCTCAGATTTCTCACCTTAATCCCATCTGCAAAGCCCTTTTGCTATGTACAGGAACCTATTCATGAGTCCTGGGGACTAGGATGTGGACGTCTTTGGGGGACCGTTATTCGACTGATCTCATTGTCTGAGGGAAGATAAGCACATCAAGACTTCTTGGACTTAGTCAGGGGATGGCAGTCTGGAGGTTTCAGACTCTGCGAGTCCATAATCTGTGAACTTGATCTGAATCAGGAAAAAGAAGTCCAGGCAAAGGTTAATTTTGGCATTATGCATTTTCCATGTGAAGGGAGCTCCATCCATGCTTATCGTCTCTTCTTTTGGAAAGTGGAAAGTTACATATTGCTGGCAACTTGCAACATTTAGATACTGGCAGCAGAGGCATCCCCCATCTCCAGGGGCATCAGGGTTTGACCATGGAGGCAGAAGCACCATTGGCAACATGGAATAGAGGATTTATTATCTGGACTAGACCTGACACTGCGGTGGGAGCTGGTGAAGATGTCTGTGGGAGGCTTTGCCGCTGTGTCTGGTGATGGGTCTGGAATTGACATGGGCTCAGAGGCAGCAATGAAGAGTGGCCGGACATGAAGCAGGGGAAGCCAGGACCAGCTGGCACTCATGGGGATGATTGGCACCCCTCTACTGCCTCTCATTGGTTACATATCAGCCACATGAGCAACAGGCAAAGCTGACACCTTTGCCCCAGAACTATGTCTGATCTTTCCTACCCAGGACCAGGGGAAGTGAAAGAGGCAATGTGGTGGGTACTGGCAGAGATGCCAGTGGGACGTGCATACCTGTTGCACCCTCAGTCCACGAACCTCGGGCTCACCCCTGAGGTTTCACTTGTGCCACCATATTTCCTGCACATTTCTCCATGGACAGCCCCAAGCTAGAGCCAAGCAGAGAAGGAAATTCTGGGAAGCATTGTTCCAGCTCAGGCAGGGGGACACAGTAGAGACCCACACACTGGGCACACTGGATCTTCTGTGAGGCGACTTCTTTTCCATCCTGTATATCTGAAACCTTTGATTTAGACTTTCCTCTTTATGACTCGGGTGTCTTGGTCCAGCGTTGCATGGAGAGTGTGCTCTGTCTAGTGACAAACCTTCCACCAGCCTGTGGTGTGATAACAGGCATTCCTCAATCCTGTGCTGAACAGCAATCTCTCTGCTTTTCACTACAGAACTGATCCACCCTCCTATGCCTAGAAAGGCTGCCAAATCACCTTCCACAGACTCCTGAATTGAAGCTGTTTTTGACCTTGCTGGAGCTTTTTGCTCCTACGAGCTAGATCTCTGCTCGTCTTTGCTTGTTTCTGTTCCAGGCCCTAAGAACCACATCTTTCTAGAACTTCCTGGTACTACTGGGATGGGACATCATTCTGTGATTCATTTTCCTCTGCTAGCACCCTCTAGGGCTCAGGAAGGCTCAGTAGGGTTTCTGACCGTTGAACTTGCAGTTTACGTTGGATGCTTTCCTTTTAGCATGCGTGGGGATAGCAACGTTTGCTGAATTGAGTCCTGCCTTTTACTTTTCCTTTGTTCTTGATCCCCAAAGCATTGCCTTAGAGCAGGGGTGTCCAGCCTTTTGGCTTCCCTGGGCTGCATTGAGTAAACTTTTGGCTTTCCTAGGTCACATTGAGTAAAGAGGAATTGTCTTGAGCCACATATAAATTATATAATGTAGTCAGTGTATATACATAATAAGACTTCTTTTTTATATTTTTATTATAAAGTTTATAAAAATGAGAACAATATAAAACGAGTGGGAAATGTGACTTGCTTTTGTATCACTAATCTATCAATGTCTGGTTCAATGAAAGTGGTCGCGATTCTTAGTGAGTTCTCAAGGTGCTCGTCAGAAATGTTTGTTCAAATTTTGCTCTTCATGTGGTTTTTCATTGAAAACAGTTGCTCACAAATGTATGTGCTGCCAAAAAGCAATGTCATGAATAAAGCATGACTGTGAACTTCAAGAAAGAACTACATGGGGTCATGAAGAAAAATGTTAAAGAAAACATGACATTAAAAGATTTTGTGGGGCCATATTACTAGCTGTCCTGGGTCAAATGCTGCTGATGAATGGTGGGTTGGACACACCTAGAACAGGAGTTAGCAAGCTATTTCAGTAAAAGGACAGATAAGAAATATGTTAGCTTATTGGCCCTAGGATCTCTGTTATAACTACTCACCTCTACCTATATTGGGTGAAAGTGCCATAGACAATACACAAACAAATGAGTGGCTACGTATCAGTAAAACTTTATTTACAAAAGCAGGTAGCTGGCTCTCAGTCCATAGACGATAGAGCTCTGTATTGCATGCTATCTTCCACAACCACAACCAAGTTCTGACAAAATAAAGAGAGAGGCCACATTGTCAACTCATTACTGGGTCAGGTTGGAGGCTGGACCGGAGGCTCATATAGAACCCTAGACGTAGGTAGACTTATCTACCTTGGAACAGGTGACAGTTGGGTCAGGGCAGCCCCTCTCCTTCCTTCCAGTCACCAGGGCACATCTTATGAGGATGAGGGGAACTAGAGTTCCCTGTGGCCACTCATTCCCAGGAGAAAGAAGGGTAGAGCTGTGCCAAGCCCTGCATGCCACGGATTCCTTGGGTGAGTTTCTCCACCTCCCAGGGGAAAGAGTGGGTGAAGGTTGGGAGAGTCCTATGTTACACTAATTGTGTTCCATTCATAGAAAGGAAACATCAGGCCTGGGGAAGAATCCTTCCCCATTCACACATTGCTATTAATTCCCATGGATCACTGAGGGGGAGAGAAGATAAGTGTTTGTGTTGGGTCTGCCTCTTGAGTGCAAGTCATCTCCTAACCAGCTTTGTATCTCACACATTCTTTGAAGAGACATTCATTACTGGTTATACCCCATTATTTTGATCATTTTAGGATTATCTCTCTGCAGAGGCAAGTCTAGTTTAAGTGCAAGCAAGGGCAAAAACTTTGAACCCTCAGCACTATTCTGATTCCTAATTTCCTCTCCAGTCAGGCCAAGTCTAATGAAACTAGGAAATCCACACCATTAACTTCCAGCACCCCCCCACCCCCGCCACCCTCAGTCCTAGAGATAGAAGCAGCTCTGTAGCTGTAGGTCAAATTCATTCACTCATTAAACAAATTATTGTTGAGTGCCTACTACTACTGACCCTTGAACAGTGCAAAGGTTAAGGGCGTTGACCTTCCCCCCACAGTAAAAGATTAGCATATAACTTGACTCCATCAGAACGTAACTACTAATAGCCTTACTCTTAACTGGAAGCCTTACTGATAACATAACCAATCAATGAGCACACATTTTGTATATGTAGTATATACTGTAATCTTATAATACTGTAACCTAGATAAAAGTAAATGCTTTTAAGAAAATCATAAGGAAGAGAAAATATACTTAATATTTATTAAGTGGAAGTGGGTCACTACAGTTTCATCTTTATCAACTTCACATTGAGTAAACTGAAAAGGAGGCAAAGCGTGGTCTTGCCGTCTCAGGGATGGCAGAAGTGAAAACATCTGTGTTATAAATGGATCTGCATGTGTTGTTCAAGGTCAGCTATATACGGAAGTGAGGTTTATGCACTTGGGAAACAAGAAGTGAAGACCTAGGAACCTTCTAGCAATACACTAGTCTTTCTGAGGGAATGGCTTTCATCTTAATGGCCAAGATCACGGTGCCTGTTTTGCAGGAAGTCAGATGGAAAAAGGGAGAAAAAAGGAGAGCCGATGAGGGGTGTCTTGGAATTTTAGTAGATTCATTTGTAACAGAATGACTTAATCAATCTTATGATGACCAGGGGAGCCAGAATGGCTCACTCATTCCCAGGAGAAAGAAGGGTAGAGCTGAGCAAAGCCCTGCATGCCCACCGATACCTTGGGTAAAATTTCATAATTCATTCACAGAACCTTTGTGGCATGTTTTAAGCTTAAAACACAGAGACCTGCCCTCTAGGAGCTTGTTTTGTGGTAGACAAGACAGACAATAAACTGAGACAAATACATCTATAGCTTCAGGGCATGGCAGGTGCTATGAAAAAGAAATCAAGCAGGCTAAGGAGATTAGAAAGGGATGGAGGCTTATTACTTAGAAAGAAACTCAGCTTGAAGAAACAGAAAGCCCCAAATCATGATGTGTTAAACCAGATGGAAGTTTCTGGCTCTGAGGCATGAAGTCTAGAGGTAAGTACTCTAGGGTGATAACGCAGCTCTAAGCCATAGAGTCTTCAGAAGCTCTTCCAGCCATATGGCTTCTTCCAGTCAGGGTCCACCCTTCCCTGTGGGACAGCTCTCTTATTAATGAGCATGATCGTAGCACAGATGTTTCAGTGAGCAAGACATGTCCATATAAAGTCCTTTTAAGGGAGCTGTGATTTACCGTTCTATGGTAAGATTAGACTGTTGGCATTTATGCCTGAGTCAAACTTATATTCCTTCTTTATTTATTCTGCCACAGGGTGGGACATGGCAGATGAGCCACTATGTCACATTTCTTCCCTGTGTTTTACATCATTATTGCTCCCCAATCACCTAACCTGAGAATCAAGATGTTCTCTGCATTAATTGCACACCAAAAGAGGATAAACAAACATTTCTGAACACCTACACTTACCAATCACTGTGCTGGGTGCCTTCATGTCTGCTGATGCCTCAGATACTCCTAACAGTCCCATGAGGTCAGATGTAAGTTCAAGGTCAGAGCTGGCTTGTGGTACTTTGTTTCCAAAGTCATTCGGCTTTAAACCAGTGATTTCCCAAGTTCCCCAATCGTAAGCGTTCTTTGGGACACTAGGTGAAAAAAAATACAAATTTTGGGACCCTAGATTTTTATGGTAATAGCCTGGAAATCCATACATAACAAAATCCTCTGGTGGCTCTTATGATCATACATGTCTTAGAAGCACCACTTTCTACTTTTACAAGGCCAACAGTTATAGCAGGCAACAGAGCGATGGGCAGTTAGGCAACAAGAATGTGTTTTGAGAGAGGCCAAAATAATTTGTTGCTAATAGTCATTAAATTTTCCAATGAAAATATGTGCCCCATTTATTATTTTTGCAAATTAGAATGAATCTGAGGTTACCTCATATTCCAATGTGCTTGTTTGAGTGAGAGAAGAAAGTGGTGTGGCTTTTAATGAATACAGAGGAAATTGCCTATATCAGCCCCCTAACTTACAGCCAACAGTAGGTAACTATTAGTGATGGCACTGTTAACTGGGATGTGGCTTGCAACTATTATCGTTACTTACTTCCCTGCATAACCTTTTAGGTTTTATCTGTGTACCCAACAGAACACATTTCATGAACATGATCCATTTTACATACTGCCAAGTTAAAAAGTTAGATGTTCCTAGCCAGGCTCTGTGGCTCAGCCTGTCATCCCAGCACTTTGGGAGGCCGAGGAGAGTGGATTGCCTAAGCCCACGGGTTCGAGACCAGTCTGGGCAACTTGGCGAGACCTCATCTCTACAATAAATAAAAGAAATTAACGGGGCGCGGTAGCTCACACCTTCCAGCTACTTGGAAGGCTGAGGCGGAAGGATCACCGGAGCCCAGCGGATCGACACTGGGGTGACTGTGAGCGTGCCACTGCACTCCAGCCTCGGCGATGTAGTGAGACTCCAACTCAAAAAAATAAAATAAAAATTTTAAAAATGAAAAAATGAAAAAGTTAGATGTTCCTGAACCTTCTGAGGTTGCCTTCATTTTAATCTCCAAGATCATTAGTGCTGATGACGTGAGCTGTATCTGTGCTTATCTACAATTAAATTTCGGAGCGTGCCAAAATTGTGTAAAGGAAAATATTGCTGGGCTTTTTGTTTTGTTTATTTGCTGAGATTGAAATGTACAGTGCATTCTACTTGTTAGGCCTGACAATGCATAACTGATTTGTGGCTTTACTTTGCAACTCACGAGTTACAAGTTAATTAGAAACACTTTTCCCTAATTATATTTGAGAGTTTGCTCTATTTGCTCTACAATTATCACAAAAATTACATTAACTAGTGTGAGCGAACACAACATAGAAATCCCCACTGGATCCTGGAGGAGAGCTGCAAATTACAGAATGTCGACATCCCTCGCCCAACACCTGGTTTCCTTTCCAACAGATGTTTTTATTTGTTATTCCTGATGAAATGTTCGAAATAAATTTTCTTCCTGGTTGTCCCTTTGAGGATGAAAGTCAGCCTAGCAGAGGAGATGCTTCAGTTTTGCACGTGCTAAACTCTTTTCACTTAGCGACTTACTCTTCCAGTGGGCTGCCCACCATGACCGATGGTGTCTTTGCCCTCATAGCAGTTGTCTGCATCCACTATGTGCCATCTCCAGGGAGTGCGCAGAAGAAGAACCTCTCTAAAGTGGTTTCTTAGCATAGAAACCTGTATCATAAGAAACCTGTAATCCCAGACAAATCAGGAAACTGTGCTTAGCAATTGGCCTTCCTGTCTGCCTTCCTTCTCTCCTGTGTTTCCAATATATGTCTGAGCAACACTACAGCCAGGGTGCAGTGTGTGATGTAAAAATTATGTAGATGCGAGCTCTACCCTCAAGAAGCTCCAAAGTGAGTGTGGGAGAGAAATGGGAACCTGTTTTACCAGATACGTACCGAGAATGGGCCAGGGGAGCTTAGAGGAAGAAAGAGAATCTTCAGCTGAGGAGATCAAGAGAGACTTCTTGAAGAAGCAATATTTGAAATGGGCTTTAAAGATGGGTATGGGTTTGGCTTTCAGGTAAAGGTAGCAAGAGAATAAAACATGAATCAAAAAGTTGTGGGGGGTTAACTCCCCCATACAGGAGCTAGAGATCATCACCCTAAGTAAACTGACTCAGAAACAGAAAACCAAACACAGCATGTTTTCACTCATACATGGGAGCCAGACAGTCCCAAGGATGGAAATAACAGACAATAGGGACACTAATAAGGTGGGGAGGAGGGACTAGGGTTCAGAAACTACCTACGGGGCACAATGTTCACTGTCTGGGGAATGGGCCCCCTGAGACCCAATTCCCACCACTGCATAATATGTCCATATAATGAGTATGCGTGTGTATCCCTGAATCTAAAATAAAAAAGAGTGAACTGAGAACGGAGTCATCTCTGTGCATGCAGGGGTGAGGGCTGAGCATGCGTGTTCTTGAACACATGCTCAGACTCACCCACAAGCTCTCCCAAGTCAAGTAGGTCCCTTCTACATATCCACTCACCTTCTTCCTTGCACCAAGGCCTAACACCACCTACTTCAAACAATCTGGTCTTCTGTCTCCATTTATATTTGCCTTTTGATCTAGAATTCTTCAAGAAGTCATGTGCCTTTGGGTGGAAGGAATTATGAGAATAGTGTTTTAAAACTTGATTCACTTCCCACAAATTTTGCTAGGGGTACTTACAGCATCAGCAATGTCCTCTTCAATAAGAAAAAAAAATTGCACAGACCATTACATTAATTCACAATAGTGAACAAGTGACAGACAATTGGCCAACTTAAAAGTTGGAAGTTTTTTCAGGTAATTGAAAAGGAACCTCAAGTTCAGCAGTCTACAACAAGCACATTTAATATTTAAAATAATGCTGCAGATTCATCAAAAGAGCCACTTGCCCTACATTTTATCTGGCTTTCATGAATGTTGGGATTTATTTAGGGGGGGATGGATTTTAATTTATAAGCTCAATTCTATTTTCAAGTGGCATACTTGCTCTGTTCACAAATATATTTTCCAAAGCTTATTTGTGCAGTTAATTAAAAGCCAACATGAAGATACACTTTTATTTGGCTTCCAGAGATACTTAACGGTTCACCACATTTTGCATTAACAAATATCTGTAGTAAAAAAGGATGCTTTTGTTTCTCACATTTTATGTCAAGAAACTTTTTTTAAGATGAAAAAGAATCACTCTCCATCCTTTATTCTTCATTCAAAATTCTTCCCCTCTATAGTTGAAAGATAATAATATGCACAGAAATCTAAGACTAAGAAACCCTAATTTCAAAGCATTCTGAAAGCATTTGCATGAATAAAAGAAAGTCTTGGACATTAACTCTAGCAGTTTTGAATTTGCTTTAATTCTTTGCTCTTTAAGTGAATCTATACATAATTTGATGCAGCAGATGTTTAATTTTATATCGATTCTAAGCATGCTCAGAGCAATGAAAGAAAAGAAAGAGAGGGAAAGAGAAAAAGAGAGAAGGGGAGAAAGGGGGGAAGGAGAGAGGGAGGGAGAGAAAGAGGAGAAAGAGAGGTGAGAGGGGGAAAGAAAGAGGAAAGAGGAAGGGGGCCGAGAGACAGTGAAGAGAGAGGAGAGAGATAAGAGAGAGAAATGGGAGAGAGAGGAGAGAAGGGAGAGCAAGGGGGAGAGGAGAGAGGGAAAGGAGACAGAGGGGAGAGAGAGAGAGGAGACAAGAGAGAGAGAGAAAAACAAAACTCAGTCTATTTGCTCTTCTTTGGCAGTGTAGTCTGGACTGCTGGATTTCTCTCCCAGCTAGCCAATAAGTGTAGACACCATCCTCTCTGCTTTTGGCCTTGGGGGTGTTTTCTGATATGTGTAATCACTTGATACACACCAAGCCACATACATCTTTCATTACGGACATTTACAAGTGGCATGGTGTGTTAATGTGCTTTACCTTCTATACCTTCTTCGGGAAACTTCCCGATGCTTTGTTAAAGTAACAGGAGGTAGAAATTTGTATTTAACACACAGTTGTGATTACAAGATAAGCATGGATCATTTAGGATTTTCAAGCAGTTTATCAATTTAATAATTTTCTGCAAAACTGCTCTTGCTATTAACTTAGTTATTGGAGTGTGTAAACACAGATGTGGAATTTTATTGTCATGTATAAACTTCACATTGAGCATGGCTAGATATTTATAACTTCAATCTAATGAAAGCGTGGTTGAAAAGAAAGAAATGATCATGTGATCCCAGAATGGGAACTCTACTGGAAGCTAGCACTAAGTCTGATCAAATAAACCACACCATCAGTGTATGGAAATCTAGACTCATCAGATTAGAAAAGCTTTAGAAATGACTGAGTGGAGGCGAGAGGTTTGCCTGAGCCCATAGGTTCAAGACTAGCCTGGGCAACTTGGTGAGACCTCATTTCTACAATAAATCAAAATATTAGCCTGGCGTGGTGGTGCTCGTTTGTGGTTCCAGTTACTTGGAAGACTGAAGAGATCGAGGCTGCGGTGGCCATGAGTGTGCCACTGTACTCCAACCTGGGCAACAGAGTGGGACTCCGACTCAAAAAAAAAAAAGACTGTGAATGATGAGATGGAGAAAAGATAAGGGAATGTGGGAAAACATAAATAGGATAAACAGGGCAATTATATCCCAAGCACAGGATGTCACTTATTATGACAGTAATAAGCAAAATAAGTGGGTTAAGATTGCTTCACTGAATACATGTTAAATAAACTCATGAAACCATAAGATTTATCATGTAAGGAATTACAAAATGAGATAGTTGTGTTCTTGGACATCAAATAAGTACAAATATGGGAGTGAACTACTCTTAAAAAACTGTGCAGTTAAGATGGAGTGTGCCTTAATTCTATTCTTTCTCACTGAGTCCATTCAAACAAGAAAATGAGAAGGTGTTCTTTAATTTAGTCGTCAGCAATATGGTCATTATTAATGGAAACCCCAGATAAGAAAACATAGTGAGAGAAAATTTAGTAAGCTTCGTCTCTAGTGAGTGTAGTGACTGAATTCATTGTGGGGTTTGCCAATAATCCTGGCTGATGAATGAACAAGGTACTGCTGGTGTACTTGTAGACATTTACACTCCAGAATTATTATCTTTGTTACACCATACAATGTTTTTTCAAGAGTCACATTGATCTTGATTTCTCATAAATTAATAAGATTTTCATGTTCAACTGTCAAAACCTTAGTTTGCTATTAACCTGCAAATACCAGAGTCTTATTAAAAAGTCTTTTTACCTCCAGGGGGCCCGGTCACCATCTCTGAGTAGCTTGGCTAAAGCGTCCATTAGGGTTGCAGTCTAACAAAGCATTCTCTGAGTTGCTATGGAAACACTATATCTGTGCAAATTGCTTCTTAAAAAATCATTAGGCCACAGAAGGTCCATCCGTCATATGAAATCTACAAGGACATTGGACCATAACTACCCTTGGCTTGGTTTCTCCCCTTTAGCTGGCCTCAGTTTTTTGGGCAACATCTGGTTTTTGAAAAGAGAATATTGCTGAATCCTCGGGGGAGATCACCAGCAGTAAGAATTAGGGTGGGGGGACGTCGAGGCTAATCACCTGCCATAAGAGTTGTGAGGGTGTCTGCAGGTTGTGGGAGAACAGAGCGACCTAGATATGGGTGGAAGGAGAGAGGGTGAAGTCAGGACGAATCTACTTGAAACACCAACTGTCTCCCCTCCAGCTTTCTCCTCCAAAAAACAAAAGGCATGCGTGTATGCACAGGTGCACACACTCTTAGATGTGCAAATGCAGGTGGGCACATGCAAGCATGCCTGTGCCATGTAGGCATGCCCATACAGACTTGTCCAGGTGAGCAGGCACGTAAACACACACACACACACACACACACACACACACACACACACACACACACACTTGTCATGTGGGGAGCCCCTGGGATTTTCACTCATCTGTCTTTTACACGGCCCGAGCTGCCGCTCTGCTCTATCACACAAGTTCTGCACTGGAAGGACTGCTGTCCCTGACTTCTGTGTATCTGTTTTATACACTGGGTTTGGCAGGACCTTTCCAGTGCTTGTAGAGAGCTTGCAGTTCTTCCCTGCTGGTCACTGCCGCTCCCCTGGGCATGGTGTGTGCTGCTCTGCTGGCTGTCGCCATCTCACCTTGCTGCTCCCCGGGCAAAGAGCCCTCACCTGTGTCTGCCCTGAGCCCCAGGAGGCTGTAGCTGGGAGGCAGTATGTGACCCAGAGAAAAAGAATGACCTGCTGCCCTTTGCTTTACAATTTGTACTGGAGTCCCCGAAGAGTGCCTCTTATGCCCCAGGCATTACATAAATAGCTTTTTCCATCTTTGCCTCGTTCCCTGAAACAGAAGCATGCCTTTCTTCCTGCTGGGCTGGGGACAGAGTCAAGGAATGGGTCCTGCTCCAGTCATCAGCCCACCCTCCCTGACACTGCATCCTGCTCGTGGCATCTGTGACTGGTTTTCATTCAGGTACACTCTCTCCTGGGAGGTTCCCCTGCCCCCCAGTCAGGCCACTGCCCAGCCCTCCTGACTTGTCTGAATACTTGCAGGTCCCCAGTCACACAGGCTTGAGTTCTTTTCCAGAACTTCCTGGGCCTACCTACTAGAAGACTATCAACCCCATGTCTTTCAGGCTGCCAAGAATACTCAACCCTGTCTGAACTCAGCTGTGGACAGAGGCATTGGCTCAGACTTGAGCTGGCATCCCTGCTACACATGAATCCTTTATGGGAGTCACCAGTTTATGTCATTACATGTATTTCAGTTTGGTTCTCTGAAGAGCCGGGTCATGTTTTCAATGTTTGCTATGAAATAGCAGGACCAAAAGACTGCTCCTCAGCTGAGCCCTCGGGCAAAGATGGAAAAATGGTCAGTGATACCAGCCAGCCCTGTCCCCAGTAGGCTGGGGAAGGTTCCTCTTCACTCTACATCCTCCCTTGGGGGCCAGGGACATTAACAGACCAGCCCATCCCCTTACAGACTCCATGATGCTGGAATGCTACACCATGGGAGGCATATAAGCCTCCCTTGTGCTTTTAATGTGTGAAATTTAAAAGTGCATTCTCAACCAATCACGATGATCTTTTCTGCTTTTAATACTTTAAATATGATCGTGGACATTGACTTCCAAAATAATATATTACCTTTAAGGCCAAATGACTTTGCTTTCATTGCTCGTTACAAAAATTAGTGCCCTAGGCTCAGCCATCCCCCAATAAAGGTCAGTGCTGTAACTAATTTTCTCAAAGAGTAGAGCACTTAGTTCATTATTCCCAGGGGAAAAAAATGTTATCACCCCCATGTTGGGATGAGAAGGAAACATTAAAAGGTTAATCCATTGCATCCCAAACTATCTATTTTAAAATATTACATAATATCCAGGGTTACCTATTCTGGGAATAATTTAAGCCTTTATTTGGGGAGCTATAAATTAGATAAATCCTCAGACCTCAAGTTTACTAACTTTTAGGAGTAGAGGTCAAAATATGTTTTTTTTTTAAACCATGTCTCTTATAACAAATATATTTTCTACCTCCTTTGTGAAAATATTCAAAAAGAATGTCAGTGTTAGGTACAGGTAAATACGTGTATTTAGAAGCATAGCTCATAATTTAAATGGTAACCTTGTTTTAGGAAGATTAGTACAGTACTCTGTTTTATCTTTCAGAATAAATGCCCATGTGATTTACGTTGAAATGTGTCCATAAAGGAGAATGTAGCCATCCAAAATTGAGAAAATTAGGAAAAATTGTCTTCTCATTGACCTCCATATTTAAGATATAGCTGTAGGTTGAGGTGAGAGGATTGCCTGAGCCCACGAGTTTGAGACCAGCCTAGGCAACTTGGCAAGACCTCATCTCTACAATAAATCTAAAAATTAGCCAGGCATGGTGACGTGTTCTTGTAATTCCAGCTACTTGGAAGGCTGAGGTGAAAGGATCACCTGAGCACAGCAGGTCAAGTCTGCACTACAACCTGGGCTACAGAGTGAGACTCCAACTCAAAAAAAAAAAAGATATAGTTGTAAAATATATGAGTTGTCATCTCAGTGGGGTAATTTTAATTGAAAACTTTTCAGCTGTGAGCCTTTGTAGCTCCACAGTCTCAAAAAGATCAGTAAACAGTGTCTTTATAATAGTTAAATTTAAATATGTCAAAAATGCATTGTATATATCTTCCTTGTGCACTAAATTGATAACAATCATTACATTATTTTCCAGCTTAAAATGATTAAATATTGTGAGCTCTCTGGGTCTAATTTTAATGACAAAAATTTGTATGCTATAAATTTCTAATTCTATATACAAGTTTAAAAAGAGTAAATTTCTACTAGGTGCTACTGATTTCTCACATCACAGATATCCCAGACTTCCTTAACTGCCATTTGCTTCATCTTATTGGTACCATCTTCCATTATCAGGTGTTAATCATTCTCCAACAGGGTTAATATGACAGACCTTCAGGGTGTTCCTTAAATATTTGACATCATCTCTGTCTCTCTATACAAAAATTAGCCTATGAATTCCTTGAGACCGGGGCAGTTTCATAGTCATCTTTATATCCGTGATGTTCAACCCAGCATATCACAGGAGCTCAATAAATCTCTCTTGGATTAATTCATTGGAGACTTTATCCCAGTTTTTCTGGGTTTCAGAAGCACTCCTCAGCTTATAACCACTGTTACCTTCTCCTTTTAACTTACTGAGAAAGAGGCTTAGACCAGTAGTGGACTGAATGGAATTCACTATTGCTTGTCCATTTTTTATTTTATAGCAAGACCTTGCTTGATACATTGCATTGTCATGGATAACAGTATGTTAATACTTCTATAAGGAATACCTTAAAATTATTGCAGGAATTGATGTAGGTATTGAGAGATCCCATTTTTATCTCAAACAACATAAAAGCAGTTTCAATCCTAAGCCAACTCTGTGCCTTCTTCAACTCCTCTTTTTCTACTTCTTTGACTCCACCATCAATACCACTGCCAGTTTCCACCACACCAGTAGCTATCAGAAACCAGCAAGTGACGCCTGATATACATTTGTCTGATATAAACAACTTGATATACTTTTAAATTAATCAATGCATGTTTTCTTATCATGGAATTGATCATTTGTCTCATGATATGATTTTATCCTCACAAACCATAAGTCAAAGGAAGACATAATTGGTACTGCTGTCTAATCGTTGCCATAAAGAACAACTCAATACCTAAAGTCACAAAGGTTATTTCTTTCTGCAAGATATTTTTCAGAATCGAAAAGGATGGTATAAACTTTCTCATCTAATGTTAATTCCATATAGTTTGATGAGGGTTTATTGTAGCTCTAATAACGCCAAAGAAGAACAAATAGATGATATTCCTCAAAATCTCACTTCTCCAGAAGGTGATAAATAAAAGCTGTTCTTAATAATTTGCAATACATATATTTTACACATATATTTTGATTACTTTTTAGTTTCAGATAAGTAGTGTCTTAGATCCTTGAGTAGAATTCGTTGCGTATTTGACTATGGACAGTGTTAGATATTATTATCATGTTGTAGGTATACAGATAGTAGGAAACTGGAAACAAACTGTCTTGAATTTTATAAATTCATATCAGTTTTTCTATCCAGATATTTAGAATCAAAAGCACTCAGATTTCCCTTTAGTGTAAATCACAGAATATCTCTATCTCACTCTCTTCTTATAGCCTTCAACTTGTGTGGTCCCTACTGAGAATCAAAGTGCATTGGGATTTGTTGAAATTAGCTAAGAGTTGTAATACTCATCCATCTTTGCAGGGGCTTGCAAACTCCATCTGTTTATAACACTCCATCACAGAATTAGGTAACTGGACCTCATTAGCTCAGCTCCCAGAAGAGAGGTTGTATTTTAATGTTATTACCCTAACTCTTATTAAGAGTTTATGTAAGAAACTTATATGAGAAACATATCAGCGAATGCTGCTACAAAACTTGATCTTTTAGATGCTTTCTATGATGTCATTTGCCCTTACATCTGTGAATGATGGGGACAAAGATGGTTGTTGAGTAGGGCAGTGACATGAATCCCTCCTGCAGGGTCGGAACATTAACCTGACATCAGTGACACAATGACTTGGAATAAACAGCCTGTTGAGATAAACAGAGGTGGGAGAACAATTAGGTCATTGTGGTATTTCAAGCTAGAAATGAAATGGTGCATCAGAATCATGACCATGGAGCTCAGTTGGGAACATATCGCTCTTGAGTTCCCATAACTACAAGTCAGGGTAAAGATCCTGCTCTTCACAGAGTAGGGTGGTTAGGAAAGCGAGGTAGAAATTGTTAGAGGAATAGAATAGGTGCTCATTCCACGAAGAAATTCATCCTGTTTTCAGCTGCATCCATGCTGATACCCTCAAGTACAAACACAATAAAATAAACAGATTTAGTAAAGTGAACGGGTAGAGGCTCACATGTGTATTCCCAGCACTTTGGGAGGTGGAGGCGAGAGGATTTCCCAAGGGGTTCCAGACCAGCCTGGGAAACTTGGCGAAACCTCAACTCTACAATAAACCAACGAATTAACCGGGCAGGGTGGCACGTGCCTATGGTTCCAGCTACTTGGAAGGCTGAGGTGGAAGGATTGCTGGGGCCCAGCAGGTCAACACTGGGGTGGCCATGAGTGTGCCTCCACACTCCAGCCAGGGCGACAGAGTGAGACTCCAACTCAAATAATAGTATAATTATTATTATTATTATTGGATTAATTATAGAAAACAACTGAATTAAGAGATACCATGAAAACAGAAATGTAGGTTTCAGTAGACTAAGGGGTCACAAAAAACTAAGATTAGAAAAAATAATGATTATGGGCATAAATTCTAGTTCTAATACCTTCAAAATTATTTAATGTCTCTATTACTCTGTAACTTTAGATAAGGTCTCTTTCATTCTGCTTATGTGTTTATCCCCATGCATGACCCAACTGGGAAATAAAATAACAAAAGATATGAACTGACATTTCTAAAAACAACATGCAGGTGGTTAATACGCTCATAAGAAGTGTAAATAAAAGGAATGCCTGGGCTGGGCGCGGTGGCTAATGCCTATAATCCCAGCACTTTGGGAGGCCAAGGTGAGAGGATTGCCTGAGCCCATGGTTTCGAGACCACCCTGGGCAATTTGGTGAGACCTCATTTCTACAATAAATCAAGAAAAATTAGCCAGGCATGGTGGAGGGGCACGCCTGTAGCTCTAGTTACTAGGAAGGCTGAGGCGGAAGGATCGCCTGAGCCCAGCAGGTTGAGGCTGAGGTGGCCATGA
>CAUYQG010112882.1:0-15782 GCA_963574415.1 Tarsius wallacei | reverse complement strand
TGAGTTTAGCAACCTGATGTTGGCAGTACCTGCTCTCACATTCTTGTGACAGTGATATTTGTTAAAGTTCTACAGCCAAACCATTTGCCCCACTGTATTTTTTTTGTGTTGGAGTCTCACTCACTTGGTCGCCCAGACCGGAGTGCAGTGGCACACTCACAGCCACCACAGCCTCGACCTGCTGGGCTCCAGCGATCCTTCCGCCTCAGCCTTCCAAGTAGCCAGAACTATAGGCGCGCGTTACCACACCCAGCTGATTTTTGATTTATTGTAGAGACGAGGTCTCGCCAAGTTGCCTGGGTGGGTCTCAAACCCGCGGGCTCAGGCAATCCACTCGCCTCGGCCTCCCAAAGTGCTGGGATTACAGGCTGAGCCACCAAGCCCGACCTGGAATGTCATTTTTGTGGGGGAGAAAGAATTCTAGTTATTTATCAACTACACTGAAATTGATCATGATAATTTTCTTAAAAGTTGACATGGTTACTTTTTATAGTTAACTACTATGCAAAAAAAAAGTAGGCATTCTTCTAAAGCTATTGTGGAACAGATTTTAAAGTTATGAATGGTTTATTGGAAGAGGTTTTAAGGCAAGAGAGTATGTTTTTCTCTTAGGTAACCAGTATTTAGGGTCTCAATCCTGTGGATAGAATATTTGGCCATGTATGATAATAACCTTCTGCAAAGATCATCGCATAGATGAGTTTAGCAACCTGATGTTGGCAGTACCTGCTCTCACATTCTTGTGACAGTGATATTTGTTAAAGTTCTACAGCCAAACCATTTGCCCCACTGTATTTTTTTTAACATATAATTCATCCAAGGAGGACATAGCAGAATATGAATACTTGAATGAATAGGAATCTTTTTTAACCTTTAAAATTTTAAGTTATTTAAAATACATTAAGTTATTTACTTCCCAGTATTAGAAAGCGATGATTTTTAATTATGTGAAGCAGGAAAGTGATTTTTAAAATAAATTTTTAGGCCTGGTGTGGTGGCTCAAGCCTGTAATTCAGCACCTTGGGAGACCGAGGTGAGGGGATTGCCTGAACCCGTGGGTTCGAGACCAGCCTGGACAACTTGGCGAGACCTCATCTCTACAATAAATCAAAAAATTAGCCAGGAGTGGTAGCATGCGCCTGTAGTTCCAGCTACTTGGAAGGCTGCGACAGAAGGATCACCTGAACCCAGTGGGTTGACACTGGGGTGGCCATGAGTGTGCCACTGCACACCAGCCTGGGCAGTGGAGTGAGACTCCGATTCAAATAAATAAATAAATATTTCTAAATTAGGTGAAAATATAATTGTTCTGAGTGAAACTTGGTCAGTAAACTGTGTTCTTTGGTTGAACACAGTTTTACAAAGTCTGATATTTGGAAGATCATAATACAAGAAATTCCCAACAAACAAGTTCTGCTCTGAGTGTGTTTGTAAGTCCAATTCATTGTAAGTTCAACAAAGTTAGCCTAGGTGTCCAACTAGCACAATCAATATAATACTGTATGTATTTAACAGGCTATACTGCCACCTGGTAGAGAGAAATAATACATTAAAAGAGCCTTTGTGCATCATTAAAGTTTGCAACTTGAAGGTTTGTATGTAGGGGACTCACTATAAATCTGTTGAAATGTATTGTCTGGCTAAATAGTATAAACTTTTCTTGTGAAGGAAGAACTAAGGTTTTACTTGTCTCTTAGACAAAGGTAACCAAATATCTGCTCTAAAAATAGAATCTTGATGGTTATTATGCACACATAATGGTGGATTGGGAGCCAGAGAACCTAGGTTTTAATCCCAGAGCAAATTATTTAAGATCCCTGGACTTCAGTATTCTCATCTTTAAAGTGAAGCAGTTGAACTAGAAATGGAAGAGATTTTCAAGATAATTTATTAATCATTAATCAATACTAAGTCCCCTTAGCCCAGTGGACAATTCAGTCATCTGGTTGTGGTTTTGAGCCCCACTGGCTCTCACCTTTCTTTACAAACACCAAGAGGGAGCATCAGCATGATTTCTTCTCCTGTAGGTTCAGCATGCACTGAAGAAATCTGAGAAGGCTTTGGATACCCTAAACAAAGCCATCGTGATTGATCCCAAGAACCCTCTATGCAAATTTCACAGAGCCTCAGTTTTATTCGCAAATGAAAAATATAAGGTAAGCTGCATATCTTAATCATGTATTGTATTGCTTAGGTTGTCCCTTATTTTAATAAACTAAAAGTTATTTATACTTTAATTTTGATCTGAGACAATTCAGTTTCCCTGTTTTTAATGGCTGTTAATTTCTTTGTTGTTGTTTTACTTCCTCATGAAGTACTCGTGGGAAGGATGGGTGTGTGAATATTTAGGAATACATGGTTATCCTTGTAAAGAGGGGATATACGAGGGGAGACCCAAAAAACCCAGAATGTATTTATAAAAAATTGTGTATTTATTCTTACACATTTAAACTTCGGTCACCTTCAAAGTACTTTCTGTTTGATGGAATACACCTATCAAGGTGCTTTTTCCTTTTTCCACTACTCAAAACAGTTTTTGAACTCATCCATTTCGATACCTTTTAGTGTTTCTGCCATCTTTCGTTTCCCTTTGAGGACATTTTTCCATCAGATGAATAGGCGGGTGGGGCACAGAGGTTATACCGTCTTGGTCAAAAACTGCTGAACACTCAGTGCTTTGTGGGCAGGTGTGCTCATAAATCACCCATCATGAAATGGGCAAATGCGTTGAAAGAATCTCCCCCCAAAATTAATTGAAGCTGAACACAGCCCTTCACAACAACGCTATCTGGTCCATGGATGCCGATGGGTTCCTAGAACACTCATGTAGTGGGGGAAGCCTGGACTACAAGGGGCCTGCCCTTCAAAAGATAATTCTGAGTTTTTTGGATACACACTTATACTGTCAAGAAGGGGTATAACTGCCTTATATAGAAAGGCTGTTGTTTTTATCAGGGAGTTCTCTTAAAGATAAGACCTGACCGGGCACAGTGGCTCAAGCCTGTACTCCCAGCACTTTGGGAGGCTGAGGCGAGAGAATTGCCTGAGCCCAGGGGTTTGAGACCAGCCTGAGCAACTTGGTGAGACCTCGTCTCTCATCAATAAATAAAAAAAAATTAGCCATGCGTGGTAGCACACACCTGTAGTTCTGGCTATTTGGAAGACTGAGGTGGAAGGATTGCCTGAGGCCCATCAGGTCGATGCTAGGGTAGCTATGAGTGTGCCACTGCACTCCAGCCTGGGTTACGGAGTGAGACTCCAACTCAAAAAAAAAAACAAAGATAAGACCTAAGCTATCCTCTTAGGACCAAAATCAGTGAACAGATGGTAAGTGAATATATGTGCATTGGTCAACAAATACTGAGTAGCTACTGTGTGTCAGGCACTAGAGATAGTGACAAGTAAGGCAGTCATGTTTCCTGCCTTTGAGGAGCTTACCATCTAGTTTACCCCTCTAGAAAAAACAGATATTAACCAAATGATCACAAATAATATGAATTAAGTTCACAAAGGGGAAGGGAGTCATGAGTACTTCTAACAAGGGGACTAGGTCTAGTCCAATCTGTCTCTCTTTACTTCTCCCTATGTCAAGTTAGCATATCCTTGGCCTGGAAAATTATTAAGGAAAAAAGAAAAACAGAGAAGAAAAAAGAGATGTGGGATTTTTGTTACTATTCAATCATAAACCGTGAATCCAAAATTTTGACTTAATGGTCAAATATCTTTTGTAACAAATTCAGGCTCTTACTAAAAAGAGTAGAAACTTGATTTTTCTTAAATTACCCAAAGTTTAAGTACTCAGAAAAACCTGAGTCAAATAATCCATTTTAGTAGACTCTATTCCTAGAAATCTAGTCTTCTAGTACACATTGAAACTTGCTGAAATTGAAAAATGCCAAAACAGTGATAACTTTTTAAAAGACTAATGAAGGTATATAATTTATTCTTTGTCGTTTATTCAGTAGTTCTTTTAGTTTTACTTTATTTTCTTTATGAAAAAATGAATTTCTAGTCCTACTGTTGTCATCTTAAAAAACCTTCTTTAGGCCAGGTGCAGTGTCTCATGCCTATAATCCCAGCACTTTGGGAGGCCGAGGTGAGAGGATTGCCTGAGCCCACCGGTTCAAGACCAGCCTGGGCAACTTGGCAAGACCTCTTCTCTACAATAAATAAAAAAAAATTAGCCAGGCATGGTGGCGCATGCCTGTAGTTCCAGCTACTTGGAAGGCTGAGGTGGAAGGATCCCCTGAGTCCAGCAGGTCGAGGCTGTGGTAGTGCCCTCCAGCCTGGGTTACAGAGTGAGACTCCAACTCAAAACAAACAAAACTTTCTTTTAGGCTGGGCATGGTGGTTCATGCCTGTAACCGCAACACTTTGGGAGGCCCAAGCGAGAGGATTGCTTGAAGCCAGAAGTTGGAGATCAGCCTGAACAGCATAGCGAGACCCATCTCCACACAATTTAAACGAATTAAAATTAAAATTTAAAAAATTAAATATAATAAACACTTTTCAACTTGTAACACTCTTTGAGGTACTATAATTGTAATTCAGTATTTGCTGTTCTGTTTTTGCTCTATTGTACTTTTTTATATATGTACATAGTCAATTTCTTAAGTTGAATGGATTCAATGTTTGTTATTTTTGAAGCTGTTTTAATGCCAACACACCTACCTGGGTGTGCTGTGTACATCAGCCCTCTTGCTTCAAGGAGCCTGAGCTCTAACCGGGTTGGTTATCTGGGCTGTGACCTATAGCTGTAGCCCTTTTGAGATCTGAGCTTGGGGCTTGGCTACTGAGTTTCTGAGATGTTCTGGCTCCAGAATGGAGATAAGTGGCATAAAAGGTTGCTGCGACCTCTCTGAGACTGAAGCACTGCTAGCCATCACCTCACTTAGTATGCTTACCGACATCCAATCACTGAACCCTTGACTTTTGAGGCAGAAGTCAGACCTGGGGTGTGTGTTAGACACTCCTTCTCAGTGAATCTTAAATTAGACATCGAGGCTAGGGAGAGGTGTGATGGCTGCATGGAGTTTTGATGGCAGCTGCAAGGAGCAGTCGCAAGACACATCCGCCTGCAGTGTGCATGTTGCAGCCGCGAAGGAGGACTGGACTGTATCAACTGACCCACATTGCTCTCTTTTTTTCTTTTTTTTTTTTGAGTCAGGGTTTCACTCTATTGCCCAGGCTGGAGTACAGAGACACTAACACAGCTCATTGCAGCCTCCAAAGAGCATCCTCCTGCGTTAGCCTCCCAATGAGTAGCTGGGACTACAGATGAATGTCACCACACCCAACTCATTTTTATTTTTTTGTGGACAAGGTCTGATGAACATTTCTTTAAAGTGGCTGGACGCAATGGCTCATGCCTGTAATCCCAGCACTTTGGGAGGCCAGGACAGGAGGATTGCTTGAGCCCAGGAGTTCAAGACCAGCCTGGGCCACATAGCAAGACCTTGTCTCTACAAAAATTAGCCAGGCCTGCTGGCACACACCTGTAGTTCCAGCTACTCAGAAGTCTGAGGTGGAAGGATAACCTGGGCCCAGGAGGTCAAGGCTGCTGTGAGCCATGGTCATGCCACTGCACTCCAGCCTGGGCGACAGGTACCCTGACTCAAAAAAAACAAAACTAAAACTAAACCAAAGTTTGTTTTTTTTTTTTTTGAGTTGGAGTCTCACTCTGTCAAACTGCTGGGCTCCGGCGATCCTTCCGCCTCAGCCTTCCAAGTAGCTGGAACTACAGGCGCGCACTACCACGCCCGGCTAGTTTTTGATTTATCGTAGAGGTGAGGTCTCGCCAAGTTGCCCAGGCGGGTCTCGAACCCGCGGGCTCAGGCAATCCACTCACCTCGGCCTTCCAAGGCGCGGGATTACAGGCTGAGCCACCAAGCCCGGCTTAAACCAAAGTTTTATACCAATAAAGAAATTCCCTCAGGCTACATAAATTTAATGATCCTGATACCTTCACTAGCCTACCATCTGTGGTCACTGCTTTTGCTCTTTTTATCTTTTGACTTTTTTAATGAAAGAAGAATGTTTTCTACAAAAAATTTAAATAAGATAAGAATGTAGAGAATAAAAGTTGAGTGTGCCTCAAAAGCTTACCCTACAGGGAGCACCATTAACAGCTCAGAACACGCTCCCTCACGTGGTGTCCTCGTGTTTGTCTATTTTCCGTTGCGTCTAACAAAGCAGAACAGCAGAATAATGTAGTCGCAGCACCATGGCCCGTTGGGGATGTCCATGCCCCGCCTGGGCACCTCCATAGTGGGAGACTCAGGGTGTTAGGAGAGCTCAACCTTGAGACGGGGAGTCCCTAGATTGTGTGTTTGTCTTTTTTTTAACCTAACTTATACTGGCTTTTCTTTTACTACAAAGAGGTATAGAGGAGAATACAAAAGACAGATGGCCTCTGTGGACATTCAAAGGAAATGAAGTGTAAACTTGGTGAGGTTAGAAAAGTCAAGATATAGCGGAAGCCACTGCGTGAGACATGGACGCCTCCTGCCCCACGCCTTCCTGAGGGCGGACCACCCCACCTGCTTGTATTCGCATATGTAATATGGTCTGCCAGGAAAGAAAGGACTGTGCGTGTGCTCACAGAATGGCCTTGTGAGGTGTGCTCACACCCTCATCACTGGGCTGCGTGGGGTTCCGTGTGTGTTGGCACAGGAGGCATGGTGCCGTGCATCTCGATTTCGCTTTTTTTCTTTTACGTACAGTTGAGCACCTGTAGATCTGTTACTCCATAGAGGATGGATGATCAGTGACGAGGCTGTGATTAGATGCCTTCATTGCTTTGAGTGTTTCACAGTAACAGTGGTCATGTTCAACCAAGTGTTCTCAGGAGGATGAATCTATCACTGGGACACTTTTGTGGTGTGGGCTGTGGAGTCCTGGGACACCTTGGTGGCATGGGCTGTGGAGTCCATGGCCACATGCAGTTCTGTTGTCACGGGTAATGCTGAACTATGCTCCACGTCACTCATGCTGACTTTATGTGACATCAGATTATCATTATCCATGTCCATGAACTGGGTGAAAATCGGGACAGCATCTAGTTTGGGAGCCAGTTTTATTTTTAATGATGGAATCTCTCCTTTACCTGTAAGCCTAGTTCTTTCTCTTGCATTTCTCCCCAATCTCCCAGTCCTTTAGCAGTGATCGGAAGATGACTGACTAGACAGTTGAACTCAGCTCAGAGGGTTATACTTCACTTCTTAGTTAAAATCCTACAGGTTGGTGTCCAAAACTTGGTGTCTGCATCAGGGAGTAGGTGCAGCCAGGTGTGGCTCAGTTTCAAGGCACTTGCACACACGTCCACACACCACGTGACGAGGTGGTGGTTATGTTAAATAAAATGGTGACAGAAGCAAGGGTTGTCAACATTTCACAGAGAGGGGGTGTGTGTGTGTGTGTGTGTGTGTGTGTGTGTGTGTGTGTGTGTATGTGTTCAGTGTTCTCTGGTAAATGCCTGCCATTTCTTAGTTCTTAGTTTTTTAAGTATTTTTCATTTTATTTTCACAACAAGAACTGGTGCAATAAGGAAGTATTTTAAGATCTAGTTGGCTTTTGTTAGATGATTTGGGAAATAAATAAAAACACTTGCATAGTCAAAACTTTGTAAAATTTTGCTACACTAAGGTTGGATTTTTTTTGTGTGCCTTTTTCAGTCTGCTTTACAAGAACTTGAAGAATTGAAACAAATTGTTCCCAAAGAATCTCTCGTTTACTTCTTAATAGGAAAGGTAAAGACTGGGGCCGGGTCTTACACTGTGACTTCCATAGCAAATTCTAACTTTTATATTTTATAAGAATAAATGTAAGGCTTATTGAATAGCATCTATCAAGCAGATTCACCTAGAGCTCTGGCTTAAACTGAGAGCTCTGGGAATGGTGGATTTAGTTCTCACATCTAGGAAGGTGCTATCCTAATGAAAGAGCGAGAGCACACATGTCCTGCCCTCCCCTTGCGATGGCATTAGAAGTACACTGAGGCCGGGCTTGGTGGCTCAGCCTGTAATCCCAACATTCTGGGAGGCCGAGGCAAGTGGATTGCCTGAGCCTGCGGGTTTGAGACCAGCCCGGGCAACTTGGCAAGACCTCTTCTCTACAATAAACTCAAAAAATTAGCCGGGTGTGGTAGCGCACGTTTGTAGTTCCGGCAATTTGGAAGGCTGAGGCACAGGGATCATCTGAGCCCAGCAGGTTGACGCTGGGGTGGCTGTGAGCGTGCCACTGCACTCCAGCCTGGGCGACAGAGTGAGACTCTAGCTCAAAAAAAAAAAAAAAAAAAATAGGAAGTACACTGGTACCTGCAGTCCAAGGCCTATACTCGTTCCTGAGACGACTCTGTTAGTTTCCGATTTCCAATTAACTACTTAGAAATCTCCCAGCAGAAGAACACTAATGGCACTGTGTTGTCTTGATTAGAGGAAATAGTTTCAAAGATTGCCAAGACCACTAGTCAGTCCTTTACAAACTGGACCTTGGATGCCAGTTGGCTAAGGTATCTTGGAACCATGGACAGATATTAAGAGTTGATAGTGCTCCATTTAAAATCACTGTAGCTGGGCGTGGTGGCTCACGCCTGTCATCCCAGCACTTTGGGAGGCTGAGGCGAAAGGATCACGTGAACCCAGGAGGTCAAGGCTATGGTGAGCCCTGAGTGTGCCACTGTACTCCAGCCCGGGTGACATGTGAGACTCTGACTCAAAACAAAGAAATCACTTCAAATGAATGTTAATTAAGCAGCTTGTAGTCCATTCATTTCCATTACCATTGTTCCAGTGAGACTGATTGGAAACTCACTACCTGAAAAGAGGCAAGGGATTCTGAAAACAATGTCCAAACTCAGAAACTGGCAAGAGTTCATCTGTAGGGTGAAAATGGCCTGCCTGTCAGAGTGGGTGTGGGGCACATAAATCAAGGACCTGGTTTAAATTATAAGTGTTTAGGGCTTTGTAGTTGAAGCTCACAACTTAATGAAAAATGTAGTGCTGCTGTTTATTTTCAGGTTTACAAGAAGTTAGGGCAAACGCACCTCGCCCTGATGAATTTCTCTTGGGCTATGGATCTAGATCCGAAAGGAGCCAATAACCAGATCAAAGAGGCAATCGATAAGCGCTATCTTCCTGATGATGAGGAGCCAATAACCCAGGAGGAGCAGATTAGTAAGTATCACTTACTATAATATGATTACAAGTACTCAGATTCGTAAGTATCACACATACGATTCTGAGTACTCAGAAAGCTACTGAAGGATCTGTCGGCTGCTCTTTGGTTCATTTTTCTAACTGTGAGGTTTAACTCTTTATACCAAACGGAATTTTAGGGAAACTGAGCAGGGTGATGTGATAACAAAATGCTTGTGAAGCCAGGTAACTAGTCTCAGTTCTGGATCTAGTTTGCTGTATGACTTTGATAAATTCATTGCTGATTTTTACCTGGGCCTCAATTTATGTTTGAACATGTAACCAGTACCTCCTTATCTACTATGAAGCAGGTAAGAATGTAGTAGGGGAATAAAGTTGATAGTATATGTTGAAAACATTCTAATGGCTACATGAATGAGTAATAACTATGCATGTTTTATAGTACTGACAGATGATGGCTGGGGACAGTGTCTCAGGCCTGCAGTCCTAGCACTTTGGGAGACCAAGGCAGGAGGGCCACTGAGGCCAGGAGTTCAAGACTAGCCTAGGCAACATAGCAAGACCTCATCGCTACAAAAAATAATAAAGAGCAAAGTATTGACTGACCTGTAGTAGTGACTATTCAAGTTCTCTGTAGCTCCTGCAAATCTAACATCCAAATAGATGCCTAATAAATCTAAATGTAGGGTCTAGGAAGGAAAGGAAGGGAGAGAGAGAATTATAGCGGAGACATTGAATGCTCCATCCCTGCACTGAGTGTGTCTTCAGATAACACAATGGGAACCGCCGGGCTCGGTGGCTCAGCCTGTAATCCCACGCTTTGGGAGGCAGAGGTGAGTGGATTGCCTGGCCCTGCGGGTTCGAGACCGGTCTGGGCAACTTAGCGAGACCTCATCGCTACAATAAATCAAAAAATTAGCTGGGCGTGGTAGCGTGCGCCTGTAGTTCTGGCTACTTGGAAGGCTGAGGCAGAAGGATCGCCGGAGCCCAGCAGGTCGAGGCTGCGGTGGCCGGGAGCGGCCACAGCACTCCCGTCTGGGCGACAGAGTGATACTCCAACTCAAAAAAAAAAAAAACACATGGCCGGGCTCGGTGGCTCAGCCTGTAATCCCGCGCTTTGGGAGGCCAAGGTGAGTGGATTGCCTGAGCCCGCGGGTTCGAGACCCGCCTGGGCAACTTGACGAGACCTCAACTCTACAATAAATCAAAAATCAGCCAGGCGTGGTAGCGCGCACCTGTAATTCCAGCTACTCGGAAGGTTGAGGTGGAAGGATCACCAGAGCCCAGCAGGTCGAGGCTGCGGTGGCCGGGAGCAGCCACTGCACTACAGTCTGGGTGACTGAGTGAGACTCCAACTCAAAAAAAAAAAAACACAAAAAAAACCAAAGCGAGAACCAAGGCTGTACTGTATCAGCATCATCTGATAGGAGAATGGTGACATTTCTGATAAGATGAATTCTGGTTCGATGTCTTTGTTCCAGAAAAGTTGGTGAAAGACTTTAATTAAAATTATAATTCCTGTAATCCCAACAACCCTTTTTATACTTACAGCTGTATTCTGTATTTCTGTGGACCAGCAGGCAGTAGTCTCAATGGTTGGGGGCTGGGGACATGTCAGTCTCTTATGTCGTGGAGAACTAGCTAGTTCCGAATCCCAGGGAGGGAGTACGGAATGCTGGGAGAGGCCGTGTGGGTAGTTAAAACCTTAAAGATAAATGCAGTAAACGAATTTTCTCAGACCTGCTATAAAATAAGGAACTTGAATTGCATTTTACTAAAGGATCCAGGCTCTGTAAAGGCCTTTGTTTAGGGTCTTGCCTCTGAATGTAACAAAGTTCTCCTCGCCTGTTTTTGTGAACCAACACACTCCTCCTTACTGTGGATGTTTGCTTGATTTTTAAAGTGGGAACAGATGAATCCCAGGAGAGCAGCATGACGGATGCAGACGACACACAGCTTCATGCAGCTGAAAGCGATGAGTTTTAACTTCCAGAAGCGAGGCTTTTGCGACTGGATGTGTGACTAGTGCTGACGTCTCTTGTCCCTCCATGTCCCGCGTCGTCAATCTGGAGCCGGCAGTGTCACCATCCATCCCTTATGCCATGTGTGTGCCACTTTCATTGGACCCTGACTGTACCCAGAATGAAAGGCAGTGCAATATTGAGCTGCTAACAAGACTGGCTCTTTTACCAGTACGAATGACAATTTAGGGTAGGGGGGAGCTTTCTTTTCTTTTTTTCCTTTAATCTCCCGTTGTTGGAAAACTATCATGGAAGGAAGAGTTGTTTTCTCTTGGAGGAACTGTTAGCTGTGGAAAGTAGTGATGAACCAGAATTTCTTGGTCGTTTTCCAAAACTGTGTTTTTATTTGCTTCTGTTCCTGAGTAACAGAGTGACTGGCCTTCATTTCTAGGCTCTTCGAGAATGGGGTAGCAAGTGCCAGACGGAACAATAAAGACATTGCCTGTAACAGTGGTTGCCAAGGAATGTACGTTACCTTAACTTGCAGTGTCTGTAGACAGATATCACGGGCACACTGGGACTCGTGTCTAGGAATCAGATATCCCTCCATGCAGTGTACGCTTGCTCTTGGCAAGAACCCTTTCATGTCTCACCAAGAATTTTAGTTTGTTCATCTTGTTTCAAAGTATTGATCATTGTTGTCTTGGTATTGCAGACTTTAAAACTGGTCCTTACCATGTTGCCTCTTCTCTTTGAGCTCTGTGGGGTCCCCTGTAGCATTTGAGATGGTGGGGTGGGTCCCCCTGAAAAGCCAAAACTCGGCCCTTGAGACCATCGATGTTCACCTAGAATCAGGATGAGGACTCTCAAGTGTAAGAGATCATGGTAGTGAAAGCCTTAATCCAATCAGAATTGTGCCGTAACCTTGGATCTATATTTGTTCAAGAAGTATCCCCTTGGCGTTTCTGAGTGTTTCAGCAGAGTGGAGGAATGCGCAGTTACATTTGGCTGAGGTCATTGCCATTCTCTCTGACTTTCTGCTTCAGATTATTTTCAGCAGTATGAGTCACCAAAACGCTTACCAAGAGTGATCGGGTTTAGGACATTGGAAATTTTTAACTTGGGGAAAAAAACATTCTTATGAAGGAGAGACAAGTTCTCTGCTGAGTTTGTCATAATATAGGTTAGTGTCTTTGGAAAATGGCCGCAAATTTAAAGATCTAATTATGCATATAAATTGGAATTTCACAGTAACAGATTTAAACAGTCTTAAATTGTGTATCTCCTTTATTGTAATATATTGGAATTTTTAGAGAAACTTAGTTGTTAAACATTTTATTAAGTGCCAATGTCAAAATATAACAACTTATAGTTTCTTATGAATGACAGGCCTACAGTTATTATTTTGGATTATTTGATGAAGGACAAACTTACCTACTGGCTACCTGTATTTGTTAGTCAAGCTGTGAAAATAAGGTGGGTTACAAAAGATGTGAAAAATTATTTAGCCTATAAACTCGGTAATTTCCTAACATTTACTGTTCATCTCATTTGAACATGGATCAGCTACCATTATAAATTAATTCAAGTCAGAGTCTGGATTAGGTATTGGGTGCCAGAGAGGTCTTTAACAAAATTTCCTACCAAAAGCTACCATTTAGAAAAATAATTTATAAAGAAAAGGCTGGGAGTATATGAATATTACTAAAAATTCCCAGAGGCTAGCACTTGAATTCTAACATATATTCAATTTTATTATCTATTAGTTCTGTAATATTTAATTTTAGATTCTTTTATTTTTTTAATTGGCAAATCATAAGGTGCTTTATAACAGTCTCAAATCTAGAGTTTCATAGAAAACCCTGAGTCCACTGTGACAAAGCCTGGAGGAAGTTAAGCTAGCACGTCATTTGCTGAGGTGTAATGAGTTATCTTTTTACAGTAGGAGTGCACCTGTGCCAGAGGTGAGAGTTTCTGGTGCTGACGTTGAGACCAAGGATAAAAGGGCAGTGTGGAAGGCACACCATGGCAGCAGCTGGTGAGGGTGCTTTCAGCCCAGGCCTGGTCTGCTCTTGCTTTCCCTCTTGCCTGCTTCCAAAGTCGTGTAGGCATCTGAGCCTTATTTCCCATCCAGTAACTCTTCTGGCTCTTTTTGTTTTTTGTTCTTAGCATGGAAAGGGGATCAAACAACCAAAAGAGTACGTTTTGGTCAAACAAAATGTTTGCTTCAGACTTCAGAAGTCACCCTGAAGGAAATTAAAACTATTTAGTATGTTGACATCCTTTTCTGTTTCACACACACACACACACACACACACACACACACACACACTTTTGTTCAACCGTTATGTTGTGGCGTTGTATTTATTTTTCCCCTTGGAAATGGTTCTTAACTCTGGGATTTTAGAAGATTGGAATATTTTTTCAAGAGACCAATGGTACTCAAAATAATGAAAGGTGGTCCCTACTTTTTCTGTATTTCATTACTTTAAAATTTTTATTTTTTCCAAGAACTGCAAATAACATTTGAACCATGCTGCTGTTGTACCTTAAACAAAAACTCAGTGATAACCAGTATTTAGTCTATTAAAAATGCTCTTTTTGAAGAAAAAAGTTTGGAAGTCTCTGATTAGCCAGAGTACAGTACGGGTCTTCACTGAGAAATATGGTGACCCGTTTTCTTTGTGAAAACCTGGAAAAATGCAAGTGTGGGTGTGATGTGTGTGTTCTGTTTGCATTGAAACAATGTAATTGTGTGTCTTCTTTTTGCTTTTCCTGACTTACTTCAGAAATTGTATAGTCTTGTGGGGGGGGAGTCTTTTCTGTTAATATATTTGCAATTCATTAAAGGATATGGAAAAATCCAAATAAATTACTTTTGAAAGCAATTGATAATCAAGTTGTTAAAGCTCTAGAAAGGCTGTGCCATCTGTATTTAATAGTAAGGTGCAGCAGAGTAGTGATTACAGTTTTGTGTTCCACAAAGGTCTAGGGCAATGCCTCTCAATTTTTTTCTTTTTACTTACACTCTGTTTTAATATATTTATATTTTTAAATGCTCATGCCCTTTTTTAGTATCATTTGGAATTTTAAAATAAATGTTATGACAAAAACAGTGGTAGTTTTTAGAATATATTTTTTCAAACTACAGAAGCTCCTTATCAGCAGCCATGAATTTGTAAGTCAACTGCTTATTCTTTGATCATGTGATTTCTGAAATTCTTTTAAAAGGGACACAAAGCTTTTTTGCTCCAATTAGAATCTATTTAAAATACCAAAATCTGAAAGAAGTTGACTATAGAAACTAGAAAACCTCTTGTTTTTTGAGTATCCTGGAGAAGGCAGAGAGAGCAGAAGCGTTTTATTCAGATTTGCAGAAAGGGCAGTCACAGGAAAAAAAACACATACAGTAGGGCAGCTGGCAGACTGTGGGAACCACTTGGACCGGATGACTCCCTGGAGCTGCATTGACCATCAGTGGACACGGGTAAGTGGTGGCCAAGACATGGAACCGCTCCTGGGCTGGCGTAGCTGCCGACACAGGGTTCGTGAAGCTCCGTGCAGGTTTTGTTTTCCTTTGTGAGTGCACTTTGTTACACAGTGTGTTTACTGACACCCTGCTCTGTGTCTTGTGTCACTTGCTTTGGGGACAGTATTTTCAGTCCTCACAACTACCCTGACAGTAGGTGTTACACAGGTTCAGCTGCCGAACAAGAGTGCCGATGCTCGGAGGCTTGGGTTTGGCTTTGGACTCCCTCTGGGTGCTTCTGGTACATTCGATGTCACAGCCGGCATCCTCTCCAGCTTCCTTGGATACACAGTCTAGGGAAGCGTGGACGACTGGCTTTCACGGAGGAAGCCTTATTGGTCACAGCCACAGCTCTCGCATGTTTAGTCCTGTCGTGGGCTTTGGTCTGGATCCTCCTCACATTGAAACGGGAAGTGTCTTCTCCCTCTTTGAGTGACTAGAATTTGCTTTAAAGTAGAAGATGGTAAACAACTCAGACTTCTTTCAGTTCTTGCATTTCTGTTACTGATTTCCCGTCATAAGCATTCTTTTCATATTCAGCACTGTTAGAACTTATATATGACACTTGCCACGGATGGGGTGTCAGGCCTCCTGCTGTGGGCCCTGCGCTCAGGGTGGGAGGTGGATGCAGTTCTCCAGCAAGGATGAGTGGAGACGGACCCAAGGGGTAGGCTGCGGTCAGGTGGGGGAAGATTGCCAAGAAAACCTTGGGGGTGAGTCGGGAGGGTCCTTGCGGGAAGCTGGCCCAGGGGTCAGGTAGCAAGAGCGGGGGTGTTGGTTCACACTAGATGCTGCCGGGACAGGGAGGGAAGCCCAGAACGGACTCAGAGAAGCCTGCCAGAAGTTTTGGTCAATAGAATTTTTTATCTGGGGCTAAACGCCGTATTTGAAGAGAAAACTCAAGGCCTTGAGGACCCATAATGAAGGGCCCAGCGTGGTGGCTCACAGCCAACACTTTTTATAATCCTAGCACTTTGATAGGAGAATAATCTCATTTCATCTTCATGGTCTTAAGAGGTAAGTCACGTGTCGCTTATTTTATACAAGAGGAAACAAAGCTCAGAGAAACCAGAGCATCTGAAACAAGAACGTCCTTCCCAGGAACAGCCTGGCAGGTTTGTGCTTATATATCACAGG
>CAUYQG010112880.1:0-13700 GCA_963574415.1 Tarsius wallacei | reverse complement strand
TTATGTTTATGGTCTTGTGGATGTTGAACCAATCATGCATTCTGGGGATGAAGCCTACTTGGTCATGGTGGATGATTTTTGAGATGTGTTGCTGCATCCAGTTTGCTAGTATATTAATTTTATATTTATCCAAGTACACTTTTATTCCAGTGGTTTTCAGACTCTTTGAGATCAAGAACCATATCTTTTCTTTACCCAAATTATATCTTTATCGGTGTGGTATTTTGGAATACATATGTTTCCTTCTTTGTCAGTTTCATGGATTCTTTGGATGATCCGTAAGTATATTTAATTGATTAAGCCCTTATGCTCATTGACGTTAAGAAAAATTTTACTTTTATATTCTCAATTCACCTATGGATGCCTCAGTTGCTTCAAAGATATAAGCATATAATTATTATACAAATTTCATCATTTTTTTCATATTTTCTAAAATAGAAAAAAAATCCCTGTTGAAACATGAGTTACTTAAGATATTAATCAGTATAAAAGTGTGATATGTATTTAACATTTGGAACTATAGCGTGCTAATTATTAATGTAGGTCTCTGAAAAGGCATTAAGCACAGTAGTGTAATTATCACTCAATGACTCCTTTTCTGGCCTTCCACAAAAATATTTTCCTGGGGGTTGGCTGATATCAATGGTTGAAAATTAGTTCTTACATTTCCTGTGGATTTCTTTCATTCAAAACATTGTTGTACGCAGGAAACTATGATCTGAAATCTAATCCTGTTAATTGAATATAGATGAATATAATTCTGAATAAAGAATTTTTCAAGATATCTAGAAATTAAGATCAGAAATTACCTATATCTCATGACTAAGGTAAACAATTGATCTTCCAAGATTAACATTTATGCTTATCCCCTCTCAATGGTAAGGCTGAACATATAACTGGCTAATAATTTCTGCATATATTCTGAGTTGACTTTTATGTGAGTATGTTTATATTATTGCTTAGCTAGGTGAAGAAAAGAAATGATTGTTCTATTAAAGTTTAAATCATAAGTGAAAGCCGAGAAAATTAGTGTACCTAGTAGGATGGTGGTAAGGTCAGGAATAACTACTTTTTTGGCTGGAGTTCTCAAAAATAAATGTAAAAGGATAAACCTATTCCATATTAAATGAGTACACATGATAAATAGTCCTGGAAAAATGCAATAAAATTTTCCAAGGCATGGAACAAAAATAAATGATTTGCTTACAGTTCATGTTTATATTTCTGTTTCCTAAACCAACTTTAGTATGTAAATATACTAATATAAATAACACATAATGCCATAGATAGAAGAGAGAACTTTAAAATCATTCATAATAAAATGTACATAATGTTTTTACTAAACATGAATGTAGACTCTATAGCCAAATCAACTCCTAGTGTGTTCATCGCTCTCTTTAATTAACTTCCACTATTAAGTTTATTTTAATAGCTTATTTAATTTGTGTTTATAAGTCTAAACACGAGTAAGCACATTTGTGACATGACTTTAAGAAGCTTTCTTTTTGTAGCTTTAAGTTGTTCAAGGGAAAGTGTCATATCTGCTCTCTTTTTTGTAACTCTCCCGGGAGAGAGAGAGGACAAGTTTTGTTCACAGTGTGCCTTGAGTAAACATTATGGGCTGACTGAATGAATCTGAGATGCAGGATGCTTTTATGGCCTGTGATGTGCTACCACAATAGCATTGCCAATGACTCCAGGTGGCCATATCAAAGACCGAGACAGTTAGCATTTATAGTCTCATAAAGCGGGGATCACCTTGGAATCTGCAAATGGAACTATACACTGGCAGCAAACATAACAAAACTGGAACCAAAGATTCCCTGGTTTCCCATTACAAGGCCTTTGCTGATTCTCTAGGAGACTTTTCAACTTTAAGGACTGCAATTCAACTCTGCTCTCGCTTTGGTTTTGCCGGCTTGTAAATTTTGGAAACTGCTGACCACTCTTCATAACAGGGCTGATGACATGTCTCAGAAAGCCATGGTGCATACTGAGCAATTTCAAGGCACCCGAGCCCTGGTGCTGCTCACCTCACCGAGGCTTACTTTCCTGTGTGACACCAGGAGGTTAGGCTAGTGTTTTCTGTCATCTCTTTGAAAAGCCCTTTCATTTGTTTCTGAAGTGAGGGAGAGGTGGCTGACGTGGAACTCTCCCCAGAAGATGCTCCACCAACTTCCTCCAGAGACCTTTTCAGCAATCAGTATCAGAAACCGGAAAAAATGAATTTGATAGAGCTTATTTTATTCGATAAAGCTCTGCTATGAGCTTCCTTAATGCAGTATTTGAATTGGATGACCCCTTACATCACCCCGGTAAGGTGATCATAGTTAACAAGTACTACATAGGTTTAAAAAAAAAAAACAAAACAGAACTAGGAAAGAAGGCAAGTGGTCAGACTAAATCCTCCAGGTTCCTGGTTTCCTGGTCTCAACTAAGAAAAGCTCTTTGTACAAAAGCCAAAAATAGAACATTTAAATAAAATTGTTAAGGTCTCGTTTAGTGTTTTATCTAACGCACCCACTTTTTTTGTTGTTGTTTATCTTGAGATTTTTTGCGGTGTGTGTTTTTTCCTTGTATGTAAGTTCAGTGAGGACTGAGAACATACTTCCACTTTGTCAAAGTCATCACATTTACATGATTTTTACATTTCCTTTATCGGGATAACCACCTCCACTTTTGTTTTCACATGTAAGTAGAAACTTGCTTATTTTTTTTAGAGTGGAAAATAGTATTTGGATATTATTTAACTTTAAGAATTAAAAGAAGAATTAAGCAAAATGTACTATTTAATCATCTTTTCTCAGTTGATACTATGATCTTACCACGATAAAGTTGAATCAAAGGTGAATTCACCTCTTTCTTTTAATTTCCTCATCAAACCCATTATGTGTAAATTCTCTTAGGTCTGTGTGGTGTAATGCTTAGGACATGGATTCTGGATATTCCTAATCCCTCTTTGATAGTTTCTAGTATGACTTGACCTTTTGTTATCTTGACACATAGTCACTGCCTGTAAAATGGGAATATAGTTTGTTTGATGATTAAATGGATCAGGGAGTTAAAATCTTAAAAGAGTTTCTAGCACGTAATAGACATTCATAATGTTAGTGACTGCTACTCTTATTGAGTCTTTTTCCAAATCATTTCACATTTTTTCCTGTTTACTATTTAAGGCATAATTCACAAGTTCTATTTATATAACACGTATATGTATATGTTTGCTTAGCTGTGTATTAATTCTCTTCAGTTCTTGACCTTACAGTGAGCCTTACCTCATTGAGGTCAGAACTCTGACTTATAAAAGATGTGTTACTTTAGGAAGTTTACTTAAAACTTTTGACTGCAGTGTTCCCATCTGAGTGATGAAGATGACAGTAAACACATCTTTCTGGATTGGCATAGCTGCCCTCCAGTAGGAAGAATCGGTCTGTTTCCCTTCCTCTTCCCTTTTTTAGTGAACATCATAGATTTTTACAGTAATATTAAGCTTGAGGTCAGCAAGCCACATTTCTTGATGTTGGAAACTGCCAAGTGAAACTTTAAACTTTGAATATTTCCATGGTCTAGCATCTTACTATTTTTCAGGGACAAACACTCCCATTTTGGATAGCTTTTTGCATTTGCCATAATGATGCTGCCTATTTAAGTATGCATTGAATCAAGCATTCAAATCATGTTATTTTTAACTTCTGCATTCCCTTCACATTTTCCTGATCTAAGATGTGAAATGTAATCATCACTGGGCAGACAATTATTGCTTGGTAAAACAAAGAGACAGAAAAGGTAAGGGGGTAAACAAAAGCAAAAACAAAACCTTTTGATCTTAAAATGGCTAAAGATGTGATTGTGTCTTTTGTGTGTTTGTTTGTATATGTATTCTCTTTTCAAATCTTAGAGCCAAGAAATCCTGGAATTTACAGAAACAGCAGAATAAAAGTAAGGCATGTGTGATTCAGTCAATGAGGAGCGATACCTGTAGCGATCGATAGTCGAGAGTTGTATTAAAGAGCAGTAGAAAGATAGCTTTTCTGTTTTTGCAGATGTTAAAGAAGATGGACTTATTGAAATGTACAGCCATTCCACTCAACAAAGAAGCTGCTACTCTGTCTTTCCTTCAGTGAATATGTAGCATAAAAACAAATGAAGGGAATCTAAAAACAACTGGTTTCTGTTTAAATGAAATGGTGAAATCTAACTTGAGAAAAGGAAGTGAGTGATGGAGCAAGACCTCATAGACGAAGACTGAAGGAAGGTTATTTGTTCAGTTGTTTAATTTTATGATGAATGTGTATCTTCTTGCCGTGCCTTCCTCTCGCGTGCAAATCTTAGTAATAGGAATGCAAATATATGGCCATTTGTTTAAATTGTGTTAGCATATAACAAACAAGAACAAAACAACATGAAAAATCCAAAAGAATTTTTTTCACTTGCAATGATAGTTATTTCCTTTCTACACTTTTAATTGTAATTTATTAGGTACTATAGTCACATAGTTCACAATTCAAAAAACCACAAAAGCACATTCAGTCAGAAGCCCTATCCTGCTGTGTTTCCTACTCAGTGTTTCTTCTTGTGGTACTGCATGTGGTCAGGTCCTTCAGTGTACCTCCAGACACACTCTGCCCTAAACAAGCAATGATGTATAGTTTTCTTCTTCCCTCTTCCTCATCCCCACTGTTGATTTTTTTTTTCCCCAAATACAAGTGCAAAATGACCTTGAAGGTATGAAAGACAGTTTTGTTCCTGGCTTTTTCACTTAACATTATACATCTTAGAGATGATTGTATCTTAGTATGTAAAAAGTCTCTTTATTTTTTAACAGCACATTGGTTATTGTACACTTATGCAATCACTTATTTGCAGGCATTTGAGTTATGTCCAATTTTTTCGTTTATAAGCAGTGCTACAATGAGCAGTTATTTATAACTATATCATTTCACATGCATGCGTATGCCTTAGAGGCAGAATTGCCTGATGCAAGGGTGCAGGCATTGAAAATGTTGCTATATATTTCAAATTGCCCTCCAGATCACTTCTAGCTGCTTAATTTTGAATCTCTCTTTTTTTCACTTAATTTTTTCTTTTTAGAGATGGGGTCTTGTGTTGCCCAGGCTGGTCTCAAACTCCTGGTCTCAACCAATCCTCCCACCTCAGCCTCGCAAAGTGCTAGGACTACGGCATGGCCACCACGCCTGGCCCTTTAAACATGCCAAAGCAAAGCTTTCATTGAGGTAAACTTTTTTTTTTTTGTACTTTCTTGTTTTGCAAACACCCGCAATTCAATAATACAAGAAAATCTAAGTTCTCTCTCTTTTTAAATATCTATTCCCTGAAAGCTTATTTGTATAAACAAGTATCATTGATTCCTTTATATATATATAAAATGTAGAACTTTCTCCCACAATGCGCTTAGTACCATATCATTAACCATCCTGAAGCTTTCTCTCATGGAGAGTCCTTTCACAAATCAACCTTAATGTGCGTTTGCTGCAAATATCAGTGGTTGCCTCCACATCGTAAATTGAGAGGATGAGTGTTCTCTTCTTTCTAAATATGAAACCTCTATCTTTAAACTTAATCTTAACTGTTAAACTTACGAAGCAATCCTGCCAAATCCAGCTATTAGGAGTTCTTTGTTTATTTCAGTTCTCTTCTCTATTCTCATAGTTGCATGATTCTATACACAATTTCTGTATCTTTCTCCAGCCTTTTATCAGGCTTGTTAAACCTTCTCTCCTTCATAACTTTGATATAAATAGTTCATGAATATATATTTGCTGTAAAGCAATAAATATACAAGGGGGACCCCCAAAAACCGGAGTTATCTTTTGGAGGGTGAACCCCTTATAGTACAGACTTCCCCTGCTAGGTAAGTGTTCTAGGAACCCATTGACATCAGTGTACCAGTTTGTATTGTTGTGAGAGACTGCTTCAGTGAATTTTTTTCTGAGATTCTTTCAATGCATTTGCCCAGTTCTTGATGGGTGATTTATGAGTGCACCTGACCATTCCATGCTGAGTGTTCAGCAGTTTTTGACCAAAAATGGCATGACTCCCATGCCCCACCCTCCCTATTCACCTGATCTTTCCATGAGAGACTTTTTGTTTTTTTCCCTGGATGAAAAAAAGTCCTCAAAGGAAACTTTTTTCCCATGTGGAAGAGGTGAAACGAAAAATGATGCACTAAAAGGCATCAAAATGGATGAGTCCCAAAACTGTTTTAAACAGTGAAAAAAACATCTTGATAGGTGCATTGTATCAAACGGAGAGTACTTTGAAGGTGATTGAAGCTTAAACATGTAAGAATAAACATACAATTTTTTAGAAATAAATTTTGGGTCCCCGGTCTCCCGTAGGGTAAAAAGTAAAAAAGGACATCCACTTCTGATTATGACAGAGTGGTTTGTATGAAGCCAGTCCTCTCTCCAAGCACAACTATCAAATTTGCAAAAAAATAACATCAAAAAGCTGTTGACGTACAATAAAGGAAAGCAAGATGCCAGAGAAAAGGAAACCAAAGAGAAGTTAGATAGATATGTTAAGCAGCTTTTGTTCAGCAAGACACTTGTCTCATTCTAAACCATGCAGGGTCATGAGTCCCAGAGTCTGAAAGAATAAAGATGCAAAGGAGCTGGGACTCTCTGGAGAGCTTCTGGCAGACTCATGGAGAGATGGCAAGGAAAATATTGGAGTTTATGGTCTGGAGACAAAGCATCTGAAACTCCTGAAAACCTGCACCCCATGAGTAAGACCCAATGCCCAATCTCTAAACATCTTACTCTCTGATTGACTTAAGTAGATCTGCCTCAAGTCTAGTTGAATTGAGAAGAAAAATAATCATCTCTGGAGGAGACAGATAGTGACAGACATCTTCTGGAACCCCTTATACATCTTATACACGTTTTTTCACTATTTTGACCTAAGAAGTCAAAATCAAATTTTAGAACTGTAATGCACAATGTTTAATTAAGAGCTTATTAGATGCATTGACCAGCCAATTAATCAAAGCTGAAGAGGTTTCTGTGAACTGTAATACAATGTAGTAGAAATATCTGGAATAAAGCACTGATAAGAAACTAAAATGTGAAAATTGGGGAGAAAGAGATAGAGCTATAGGGTCCATCATTAAAAATTCTAGTGTTGGTATAATTATCATTCTAGAAGAGGAGGAGAGTGAATTAAAAGTAGAAGCGATAGTCAAGGAAATACTGCCCAAGAATTTTCTACTACTGACAAAGGATGTCAAGTCACAAACTCAAAAGCCAAGCAGAATAAATTCGACCGACAAATCACACTCAAGCACCTTTTAAGCAGGAAAGATAAACAGACAACTCTTAAAAACATCAGACTAAAAAGAAAAATGTGAAAATTTACGTGAAAGCTGACTTTTCAACAGAAAACAATGAAAGCCAAATGCCATGGAATGATATTTATAAACTGAGGAATAAAAATACCTGTCAATGTAGATTCTATATCTATTGAAAATGTCCTTCAAAAATCAAGGTAAAAATAAATATATTTTCAGGTACAGAAAATATGAGACATTAAATTTTAAGGAAAATCTCTAATGTGAAGGAAAATCATCTCAGATAAAAGCACATCTGTGTAGTGGGAAACAAATCATCCAAATGGTGAATGTGGGATGAATCTAAAAACTATTAACTTTAAAATAAAGATATTGCCTTTTGAGGTTTAAAAAGTGCACAATTATAATAAATGATGATGCGGAACAAGTGAGGCATGAATAAAATCAGTTAAGGTTTTTTGTTGTTGTTATTGGGAAGTTCTTGAATTTTTCACTATGTGGTAAAAGTGGCAATTTGTGGCTGGGCTCGGTGGCTCAGCCTGTCATCCCAGTACTTTGGGAGGCCGAGGCAAGTGAATTGCCTGAGCCCAAGGGTTCTAGATCAGCCTGGGTGACTTGACGAGACCTCGTCTCTCCAATAAATCAAAAACTAGCTGGGCATGGTAGCACGTGCCTGTAGTTCCCGCTCCTTGGAAGACTGAGGTGGAAGGATGGCCGGGAGTGTGCCACTGCATTCCAGTCTGGGCGACAGAGTGAGACTCCAACTAAGAAAAAAAAAGTGGCAATTTGTAATGGACTTTAATAAGTCAAGGATAGACGCTGCAATCTCTGGGATAAGGAATAAAAGAATAATAAGTCAGGGTATTATCAACAAGATAATAGAGAGGATAAATGCAATAAAAAGAAAAAATTAATCAAAAGAAGGTAATAGGAAAAAAAGAAAAAGAGCAGAAGAGAAAAATAGAAAGAAATTGTAAGAAGATAGGCTTAAATTCAAATGTCTGAATTATCTTATTGAGTGTAAATGTACTAAGTGATACAATCAAGTGAAAAATTCACTTCTATTTTTACAAAATCCATACTTTAAATATAAGCATAAGATATAAAATAAAGGGAGGGCAAATAACATTCTATGACTATCCTATGGCAACACTGAACAAAACAAAGCTGGTATTGCAATGACAGCAGATATGAATACCTAAAAACCATATCTGCTGGGCGCGGTGACTCGAGCCTGTAATCCCAGCACTTTGGGAGGCCGAGGCGAGAGGATTGCCTCAGACCAGTGGTTTGAGACCAGCCTGAGCAGCATGGTGAGACCTCATCTTTACAATAAAAATCAAAAAATTAGCCAAGTGTGGTGGCCTGCGCCTGTAGTTCCAGCTACTTGGAAGGCGGAGGCAGAAGGATCGCCTGAGCCCAGCAGGTTGAGGCTGTGGTGGCCATGAATGTGCCACTGCACTCGAGCCTGGATGACAGAGTGAGACTCCAACTCAAAAATTTTTTTAAAAATTTTAAAAACCATATCCATAGCTGTGATGACCATTTTGACCCAATTAGCAGTTTTTAAAAAATATATATTGAATGCTGACTAGTTCAATAAAAGTGGCATTCTCATGCCTTGGTGGTAGTGTCAACATGAGTAGAATAATTTTTTAAAATTTAAGACTATAGATGAAAACCTCAGGTTACTCGTATGTTTGGATCATAGATCTCAAAGTGTGAAACTATAAAACTTTTAGTAGAACATATAGGAGAAAATCTTTATCAACTGATTCAGGAATAGTCTTCTGAGATATGCTATTAAATGCATGATCTGTTAATGAAAAAAATTGATGAATGACCTTTGTCCTTTGTCAGAATTTAAAACCTTTCCTCTGCAAAAAAAGAAAAAAAAAGCCTTCTGCAGACCAGGTGTGGTGTGGTTCACACCTGTTATCCAGCACTTTAGGAAACCGAGGTAAGGATTGCCTGAGTCCAGGGATTTGAGACCAGCCTGGGCAACTTGGTGAGACCACATCTCTACAATAAAACAAGAAAAATTAGCTGGGTGTGGTGGTGTGCACCTGTAGTTCCAGCTACTTGGAAGGCTGAGGCAGAAGGATCCCCTGAGCCCTGCAGGTCGAGGCTGAGGTGGCTTTTGAGCGTGCCACTGCACTCCAGCCTTGGCGTCAGAGTGAGACTCTGATTTAAAAAAAAAAAAAAAAAAAGCCCTCTGAAGAAAGAGAATGAAAAAACACACTATGACTTGGAAGAAAATATGTTCAAGCACATATCTCACGAATGGTCCTGGCTCCATGATGTGGGAGGCCTAGGGCGAAGCAAAAATGTAGGACCCTTTATTAAGAAGCAGAAAAAAAGTGTCATTAAATGTATTAAAACACCCAGTGTGTTCCCATCTTCCACGATTTCTCTCAAGCTGCCATAGGGTTTTTATCTGTTGTGATGTTCCACTCCCTCAGGGTCTGACCTGCTGTAACCTGGCTGAGGACAGGGAAGCCAATCTCCCCTTTAGCAGACCCACTACCTCTGACCATGACAGATGGACAGACAGCGTTCAGCAGATTCCAACCTCTGCTCCGTATCTGGACCAGGGATGAGTGAGAGTCACTCCTGGGCTGAATCTTCATATGTGCTGTGGCTCTAGGAGCCCACGGTAAGGATGGCCACAAACATTTCCCACCCCATGACACAACAGGGCATCTGTGTCCAACCCCTGCCTCCCCTGCCTGTGCCCAGTCCCACACCAGGGATAGAGAAAAGAATGCAGGCCTCCCTGGGCCAACACGACCCAGTCACTGACCTTTGCAGATGGCAAGAGCCGCTGCAGCATGGGGTCACAGAGTGTGAGGCCAAGTAAGGCCAGCACCTGGGTCCTGGGAGCGGGCAGCTGAGACCCCATTCTGGGGAGGCATGAAAATGGCATCTTATCTAAAGTCCCAGTCCCCAACACACACTCTATTTTTCCACTGGACTTCACCTGCAAAATACAAATTCAGGCCGGGTTCAATGGCTCAGCCTGTAATCCTAGCATTTTGGGAGGCTGAGGCGAGTGGATTGCCTGAGCCTGCAGGTTCGAGACCCGCCTGGGCAACTTGGCGAGACCTCATCTCTACAATAAAACAAAAAGTAGCCGGGCATGGTAGCGCATGCTTGTAGTTCCAGCTACTTGGAAGGCTGAGGTGGAAGGATCGCCGGAGCCCAGCAGGTCGAGGCTGCGGTGGCCGGGAGCGACCACTGCACTCCAGTCTGGGCAATGGAGTGAGACTCCAACTCAAAAAAAAAAAAAAAGAAAGAAATCAGACTAGCACTGGAATCTGTCCTGAGTGTCTAAAGTCTCTTCAGCTCTGATCTCCAGCCTCTCCCTTTACTTTTATTGTAGATACCTAAATTTCCTGCAGCTTGGGTTTCTTCTTTTAACCTGCTGCCTGGGAAGTCTGTGATGCTTAGTTGCCTTTGTCTGATTCAGCATAGGGGAGGGGTTTTGTCTTTTGTTTAGCGATGTTACCTTAGGAACCAAGCTGGAGGCTGCTCATAGGTGGGTGGGGCAATGCAAATCTCTGCCTGGAGAATGGCTGAGGTGGCAGTTTCACTTTCATGGATCCTTTCTCTCTGCTCATCTGGGTCACTGGGCAATCCACTATGATGAACTGTGGTGGCGTGGGAGGCACTGGGGATCAGCTGCACAGCTGGGCGCTGGATCTGGGGCACCACCAGCAGGCTGGGGTGGAGGAGGGGGTCGGGAATTCCCTCCTCTGGATCTGAGAGCCTCCGATAAGCACCTCCTCAAGATATGCTGTTCCCTTACACAAGCATGGGGTCACATGCTGAGTGTCTCAGCCAGGGTGGGCCCAGAGCTCCAGAGCTCCAGAGCTCCAAAACTCCAAAGGGCAGGCGTTGAGCGGCGAGAGTGGCCCTGGATCACTCACAGGGTATTTCAGCCAGAAATGGAATTGGTATCTCTGAGGGGCAGGTGCCCAGAGCCTCCTTGGGTGGCCGGCGGTTTGGTCTGGGCGAGACTATGTAGCCAGGGAAGGAGCTGAGACCCGAGACTCCCACGTGCAGAAGTCATGTATAGTGGAGCAGCAGCAGCCGGGGGCCACAATATCTGGCCCTGTGTGGGACCGAGGGTTCCCATCCTTGGACCAGTGCAGCGGGCGGTGGGCAGGGGGATGGGGGAAGGAAAACAAGAGTCTTTTTCGGAACTCACATTCAGAGAATCTCACAATTCCATCTATGCTGTTGCCATCTTACCAGAACTCCCCACTTTTAGCTTTTCAACATGAATATAATAGCCATATTAGATTTCAAACACAACCATGGTGTTTGATAGATGACAAATGTGTGGTGATAAAATCAAAGGGAAATGACTTTTTTCTCTTGGACATAATTTTATAATGATTAATTATGAACTTGCTTGTGATTGGGATAGCCTCAAGTTTACAAACCTAGATTTAATCATCACAATTAGCAACAAAGCATAAATGTCCCGTGATTTTAATGACGGAAGTATTTATTGACTCATTAATATTTATGATGGAATAGAGTCAGTTCTAATTTAAGAAATGACTTCTTGGAGCTCCTTCTAGCAACAACACAATAGAGGTTTTTATACTAGAAGCATCTCTAAAAAAATGATAAAATCTGGTAGCATTAGATGAGTCTCATGTTCAAACATACTCTACAATTTAATTAACAGTGTCTCTGATCTTTCAGTTCTAATTTACTTTTGGTGAACAAAAATATGTATTTCTGAAGCTGCTTCTAGATGCTTATCTCCCTATATACTCCATATCATATATATTACAAACAATTATTTATATATTTTCAATCAAATTACATGGCACAAAGAACTACAGAAATTAGTAACAAAGTAAGAACTCCTGAGTCAGACTTTAAAGATGTATGACTGTATATTCAGAGCCAGCTTTAGGGGTAAAGTAATATGTGCAATCATAGAGGGTTCTGCACTTAAAAGGGCCCTACCCTTGGTTTAACTTTGTGCTTTAGCCATCTTGACATTTTAAATAATTTTTTAGAAAGGGGCTCTGCATTTTAATTTTGCCCCAAGCCCTGCAAATTAATCCTGATGATATTGCCTAGAAATTTTCTAGAGCAAGTAACAATAATATCAAAACGTTTGAAACTGACATAAGCCAAAGAAGGAAATTTTGAGAAGGGCAAAAACTAGATGTTCTCAGTGCCGTTACAGGTGAAACCTTATGCAGGGATTACACTGTAAGATCAGGTGCAGGCTGTTAAGATGGTTGCTGGCAGCTTTCAGGATGTGCATTCCATTGCTCTTTTTCAGGAAGGAAAACTAACTCTTCTACAAAGCTTTAAATCAAAGTTCTTGACTTCATTCTGGTTGGCTAACTGAATCAACCATGAATGAGAGAGAGAGGAGGAGGAGGAGGACAAAGAAGGAAAAAAAAGCCCAAGACAAAGAAAGAAAATGTAATGATGCTGATCAGCTCCAGGCTGAACTGTAGAAATGCCTCTAAAGACAGCATGGGGCTAGTTTCTCCAGAAGCTGCATCCAACAGAAATGAATGATATTAGGGCACTCCTTACAAGAAAAGAGAAAATAGATACTACACAGAAAAATGTGTTTGGATGACTTTACAGAGAAATTAAAAGTTTATTACAAAAATTAAAAAAAAGGATTGTTGCTAATTTTATTAGAGAAAACTGCTTAAGAGAGTAGAAAATACTATATAAATCATTTTTGCATAAGTTTGCCTTATATTATCTGCTATGTAGCCAAAACTCCAATATTAGATGATTGATGGACCAATATGCTTTAGTAAGCTAGAATGAAATAATATTCTATACAACATAATATAGCAAGATCAACATAGTCCCAGCAGAGAAAAATATATTCTATAGAAAGAGGTTAGAATAAATATATATAAAGCTTTTGCCAGCATGGAGGAAAGGTGTTTAAGGATTTGGGGTATCTGTAACTTACCATGATTGAAGACATCTCAGAAACTCTATTACTTTGTATGAAGCAATGAAAGGCCACAGTGCTAAAGTGTTCTTCTTCTTGCACACTAAAATTAGATCCAGCTTTTGTTCCTTCAATGAAACCAAAGGCTATATCATTTATAAGTCAGGCTAGCAGCATATTCTTACTCTGCCAAGTCTTACTCACTTTCCTTTCCATTGACATTATTTTTTTTTTTTTTTTTTTGAGTTGGAGTCTCACTCTGTCGCTCAGACTGGAGTGCAGTGGCCTCTCCCGGCCACCGCAGCCTCGACCTGCTGGGCTCCGGCGATCCTTCCGCCTCAGCCTTCCGAGTAGCCGGAACTACAGGCGCGCGCTACCACGCCCGGCTAATTTTTTGATTTATTGTAGAGATGAGGTTTCGCCTGCCCAGGCGGGTCT
>CAUYQG010112875.1:0-15257 GCA_963574415.1 Tarsius wallacei | reverse complement strand
CCCACCAGGCACAGTAGCATGAGATCTTCGGGTGAGAGGAGGCACGCAGGAGTAGGCAGAAACCTGGACAGTTTCAATGCCAGGCTAACACCAGAACCCTCTCTTCCCGAGGCACCGAGTAGCCACAGTGGGCCTTGTCCATGGTCTGTTCCTGGGTTTCATTCAGTACCACTCTCTAGAGGACAAGACAGTTAACCTTGCAGAGGAGACGGCAGGGGATGGAGAGAGCAGCTAGCATTTGCTGGGTGTAGTTATGTCGCAGTCCCTGTGCTGGATGCTTTACCTGTGTTTTCTCATTTAACCTCCACAACAGCCTTGGAAAAGAGGTACTGGCATGATCCTCATTCCACAGATGAGGAAGCTGAGGTTCATGCCCAGGGCTGGTGCATGGCAGATGCCGATACCCATGCTCCTCACCACTCGGCCATGCTGCCTGCGGGAGAACAAGACCTGCTCCCTACCCCCAAGAGCAAAACTGCCCCGGAGGCAACAGAGCACTCTGGCATGAAAGGGTTAATGCCAGCCTGGGCAGTGAGGGCCCAAGGGAGGCACCGACCCTGGCCTGGGGATCAGAAGCCTGAGTGTCAGTCTAGTTCTGGTTCGGGCTGCAGAGTGAAGTTGGGCAAATCATGCCCTTGGTCTGATGTTTTCCTTCATCTGTGTCATAGACGCAATGATCCTGGTCTGGGTGATGGCTGTGTGTCTCTCGATGGGATGACTTGGGCACCGTGGTGCTCTGTCCACTATAAGGTGCTATACAGATATGAGGGATCATGTCTAGGAATAATGTAAACAGTGTTCAGAAAAAGGAGAAACCAGCATGGACTGGGAAAGGCAGGCGAGGCTTCAAGGTGGAAGTGAGGTCTGACCCTGGCTCTTGGGGTTGGCTGAAGGCTTGAGAATCAACAAGAAAGGAAAGCAGTGCTCAGAGGGATGCATGGCCAAGCAGTAAATGGATAAGAACCTACTGGGGCCAGAGAGGGAACCAGCCATCAGGGTGGTGCTGGAGTGCTGGAACTTTTAATGGCAGGCCAACTGATGGGCATGCACATGGCCTTGAAACCACTGGTGTTCCCTGAGCATTTTGGAATCCCCAAACATTTACTATGGACAGAGCCCTAAGAAACCTGATTGAGCCATCTCTCTCCTTTCCCAGTTTTGTTGGTGGAGAAACTGAGGCCCAGAAAAAGCATTCGATTTACCAAGTCACCTACTCAGGGAGTGACAGACTGCCGAAGAGGGAGACATTAGAGAAGGAGGGATTGGACAAGGTCTTCCAATGTTGCAGAGTTCACGCAGAGTCAGAAGTTCCTTACAAATCACTTTGTGAGCTCCCTGACGCTGGAGAAGACAGACTCCTTTACAAATAAGAAGTAGCAGAGAAGGCAGGAATTTTGAGCTTGGGCTCTGGGGCCACGCTCCCTGGATTAATCCTGGCTCTGTAATTTATGAGCTATAGGAAACATGGGTAAATCTGTTAAGTGGGCATGAGAAAGTTTCCTCCTTCCTAGGTTATTAGGAAGATTCAAGTGAAGTATAAAGATTTTATCAAGAGCACCTGACAGGGGACAACGTTTATTGGATGTTGGCGTCTATTATTGGTGGTAGTGGATACTCTTATCATCAGAGCTTCAGCCTGAGGAAGAAAGCAACTGGAAAGAGAGGCAAGATCCTAGATGAGGCTCTCAAGGGACCTAGGCTCCAGCAACCAGAGCAGCTCCAGAGTAAGGATGGCCCCACGTGGAGTTTGTTGTAAAGCAAAATACATTCTAACAAATTTGCCCACTTGAGGTTCCCTTCCCAATTTGTTTGCATTCTCTGTGAGAGGGAATTCTCTCTTACTTATGGCCACTCTGTGACAGGCATAACCTTATTTTATTATGAGTCACTAACCATAGAGAATTTGCTTTCTCAATTCCCTATTTCTCTATTGCTTATAAAGCACCACATCAACTAGGGATAAAATCAACTTTCTTAGAACCATATTTCTATACTGCATAGAAAAACCACATCAACTTTAACTTCATAGTAGTGCAATGGTTCTTTTTGACAGTTAAAACCAGAGCTTGTGAACTGCTGGTGGCCATGGGCTCAATTTGGCTGCCCACAGACATGTTTTATATGGTCTATGGGTGTCATCCTCAAATTAAATTAGTTAACAGTACTGGATAATTTAAAAATTGCACATTAAAATCCAGATTTATGGCTTCTTTTTAAAATGTTGCAGAACCAGGCAAAGGCCTGCATTCCCTGTGCCAATAATTGATTGGCACTGGCTAAGAACTGCTGCCTTCAGTTAAGGCAATACTGTCCTATTTGCCATAGTCATCACTGTCCCCTATTGTTCCCAATACCAAGGGTAAGAATCAATTACCTCTTATCATCACACAGGCGCTGTGCTTTGCTTGTAAGAAACGGAAAAGTTGAATAGATTGAATGCTCGTGTTCCTGCTAAAAATGGGTAAACAAAGATATATATATAGAGAGAAGACCATGTTCAAAGAAAGATGGGGAAGAATGCATTTCTACATGTTTAATATACAAATAAAGTGTTCTGGGCTAGGCATGGTGGCTTATGCCTATAATCCCAGCACTTTGGGAGGTCAAGGCAGGAGGATTGCCTAAGCCCAGGAGGTCAAGCCTGGGCAACATGGCAAGACCTCATCTCTACAACACATAAATAATTAAAAATTAGCCTGGCATGATAGCATGCGCCTGTAGTCCCAGCTACTTGGAAGGCTAAGGTGGAAGGATCTCCAGAGCCTAGCAGGCTGAGGGTATAGAAGCCATGATCATACTCCACTGTGCTCCAGCCTGGGTGACAGAGTGAGACTTCAACTCAAAAAACAAACAAACAAACAGAAAACCAATAAAGTGTTCTGCATCGAAAAAAGTGAAAACTAAGATGTCACTATGAAACAAACCTGGCCTGTTCTGAAGGATAAAGGCGTAATTGGCAGGCTTGATTGTGGTCCAGTGTGTCAGTCCAAGATGTGTATGCGTAAGATGGCAGATTCCTTTACTGCTCTTACAGGGGAGTCCTGTGAGCACATTTCCCATCTTACTGGTTCTGGGCGAGGATCTAATAATACCTAATTCACTGGAATCTAAGAATGAAAGTCCCCAGAGCACATTTCTCCTCTACAAATGATTGGAAATAGACGCACATTAAGTTTGTTGATTTTGTGCCTGTTTCACCTGGGAAGCCAGACCATGTTTCCTACAAAGAAGGGCTCACAGTTTGGAGTTTATAGGTGGAAATAATGAACTTAGGCAGATGGAGAGCAGGGAGGGTCTCAAGCCTGGAAGCAGAAAAGAGGGCCACATGGTTCTAGCTGTGGGTGTGAGAGGGATGGGGCAGGAAACCAAGCAAGGCATTTTACCTCCTGTAGACAGTGTTTTGAGGGCTTAAGTGATTTCCTTCCATTCAATGTGAAGTTGTAGAAATAGCCAAGAGGAAGCTTCCTGTCATACGTACCCAAGCTGGTCTAAATTGTTTACTGCTGTTTAGTATAATCTGTGAAATTGGGACTTGTGGAGAGTGGGGATCTTCTGTCCTTGCTCTTCTAGAATATAAGTAAATTTATAGATTGTTCCATTTTCCTATAATCTACCAAATGCCCCAGAAAACTCAGTATCCAAAAGCCTTGTCCATGTTGTCTCAAACAGCTAGAAGGGGCACAAAAATCCATGGGCCACATCCCAAACTCTGGGTTGGGAAGAAGCCACCAAGAATACAGTGCACATCATTCCGCAGTTTCTTCAGTACATGGGTATAATGCCTCCCTTGTGGAGTTGTGATGAAAGCCAGAGGAGGTACCCGGAGCCTGCATATCATCTAACTTAATGAGCAGAAAAAAAGTAGAATCTAGCTGACTAGAAAAAGAATGTACAAGAACAACCAAAGAAGATGGCTGCCTTCTGGATAATCAAGAGAAAACAGTGACAGTCTAAACCCACCACTGCCATCCGAGGAGGACCCTTTTGTTCTCACAGCACCTTGAAGTATTTGGATATGCAAAGAGGGGTCACAGAGCTCAGAAGAGTCATTTGTTCAGCATAATAGGGAATGAAGGACTTAAAAATCTGACAACCCAGGAGGGAAGAGAACAAGAAAAAAATCAAAAAGAGAGAGAGCGTATATCAGACCCTTCCTACATGCCACTGTAGCATCCTGCCTATGTCTCCTCTGCCTTCATCATTTATGGGCACAATGGCTGTCTTCCAGCTGCCACCACCAGCATCATCTCTCCACCTGAGCACTTTCTCCAGCCCCTGGAGCCTGCTCTGCCCACACGCACAGCTGTGGGCGTGAGAGGGAATTAATAGTACACCCACCCCACTTCCCCAATCAGCTGTCAACCAGTAGCTGACAGAAGCTGGTGGATGAGAACCTCAGCTCCCTTGCCCAGCTGGTGGGAAGACCTAGGCAAGCAGGCATTCTGCACTTCCACCCAGAGATGCCCAGAGGATGAAGCTCCAGTTGCCCACAGGGTGTCGTGCTAGACTCCCAAAGACCCCAAAAGGGAAGGCACTGTGTCTGAGAGGTCAAAGAAATGACCCGGAGACAAAGGATGAGACATGGCCTTTATCGGAACTTATTTACAGGGAAAATGGTCCAGGAGGGGCCAATTGGACAGGAAAATAACCACTCCCAATTGTAAAAGGCATAAAGGTTATACAGTATTTTACATAGGGCAGAGAGCAGAGTTAAGCATGAAAAGGGCAGGGTTTCTAGTGTGTAGGTGCGGTATGAGAGGGCACTTATATATAGCTTGCATGTATACAAAATGGCTGTGATTCCTCTCTAGGGGTAAGATTTTTAGTATTATAATGAACTAAAGGTGAACTAAAAGTAACCAAAGATTAAGGGTATTGATCTAGACATGCCCGATCTGGTCTGAACTAGTCCAGAGGGGCCTCATTGCCTTAAGGAAGGTTGAAAGAGAACATTCATATGCATAGCTGCCAGATGTGGTCAGCAGTCCCTGAGAACACTTGGCCCATGGCCTCAGCATGTCCTGCATGCCCAGGCCAGAGCCTGAGGGAAAGGGGACATCCCGAGTTGGTCACCCCCAGAGCTCTTCCCCAGGTTCCAACCTTCTGCTTGTGGCCATATCCAGGGTGTGCTCATGTGGTCACTGAGTGTGTGTCGCCCTACACAGGGGTACTGTGCCCCTTACCCACTCCCCTGCCAGTGTTTCTTGAGGAAACTGACCAAGAAAACTACTGGCAGTGGAATTCTTGCCTCGGTCTCCTGGAGAAATCCAAATTAAGACAGCCAGTTCAGATTCTTTCAGTCTCACCTGTCTCCAGGGTCTTAGGCCATTCACTCTAAGAGCAGTCTCCCTCATGGCGACCAACTCTACTTGGACTCCCACCAACTTCAGGCAAGTACAGTTGGCAGGCCCTTGCCTGCTGTCCACATTGACTTCCTCTCACTTCCGCCCCAGGGCTTCCCCGCTGATGCTAACTTAACGACATCCTCATTGTCTGCTTGATGCCCACAACAAGCAACCTGTAAGTCAACGCAAATTACACCCCGTGGTACAAAATTTTAGCCAGTGGAAGCCAGCACATGTATTTTTCTCTCTTCCTCTTCCAGATGTACTATGCCAAGAAAGTAATTTCAAAGGCATCTCAGAAGATGGTTCTACAATGCTGAGTAATCAGTCATGTCTAATGCCTCCTATTGGCTCTTCTTCCCTTCCTGCCTCCCCCCTTCGCTTCTGCTCCCTAGGACTGTGTGCCTTAATACAATAGAGACACACAAGACAGCCTCAGATGCTATTATCCACGTAGCCCAGGATGAGATCGGTGATAGAGTTTACCTCTCACCTTCTGATACACTCATGCAACTTAACAAAATATCTGAGGCAATTGTGACTTCCTAACCACTAGCTCCAATTAGCATGATGTCACCAGTATAGGGAACTAGCAGTATTAGTCTGTGGCATCTCAGAATGACAAGGTCCCCATGGACTCTGTTATCATGGAGAACTGTTATAATAGCCTTGGGGTACTACCGTAAGACTATTCTGCTTCTCCTGCTCATTAAGTCAGCCACCTTGCAAGCTCTGGGTGCATCCTGTGAACATTCTCACCATGACTCCACAAGGGAGGCATTATACCTGTGTACTGGAGAAATTGAGGTTCGGAATGTCATGTACCATATGCTTGGTAACTTCTTCCCAAATGAAAGTTTGAGATGCTTCTCACAGATTTGTGTGCTCCTTCCAGTTGCTTGAGACGGCTCATATATGAGAAGGTGAGTTTTTTTATCTTCACTGTGACTCCACTTGTCAGATTATGTTGCATTCCATGTGCCAAAGGCCGTGTGGATATATATATTCCAGTAAAGATATTTTGCATGGGAGCAGCAACTGATTTTACCATCTGGACAAGTTTATGGAAATCCACTATCATCTGCTGTAGTCATCCATTTGGCTTTTGCAGGGACCAATATACGTGAATTCATGAAAATACAAAGGGGAACCCCCCAAAATCCAGAATTCATTTATAAAAATTGTGAAGTTTAAACTTCTGTCACCTTCAAAGTACTCTCTGTTGGATGCAATATACCTATCGAGGTGCTTTTTCCACTGCTCAAAACAGTTTTTGAACTTGTCCATTTTGATGCTTTTTAATGCTCCTGCTGTTTGTTTGTTTGTTTGTTTCAGCTCTTCCACATCAGCAAAACATTTCCCTTTGAGCACTTTTTTCATCTGGAGAAACAAACAAAAAAGTTGCTCAGGGTGAAATTGGGTGAATAGGAAAGATGGGGCATGGGGGTCATGCTGGTCAAAAACTGCTAAACACAGCACAGTATGGGCAGGTACATTGTCATGATAGAGAACCAGTCACCTGTTTGCCACAACTCAGGACGTTTCTTCTGCAAATCATGATGCAACCTTCTCAAAACTCCCAGATAAACACTTTGGTAGACGATTTGATGCAAAGGAACAAATTCCAAGTGTACTGCAAGGGGCCAGCCCTCTAAAAGGGTAATTCTGGTTTTTTGGGTTTTTTTTTTTTTTTTTGGATCCCTTCCTCCTATAATAGGACCACCACATCTATACCATTTAAGTCATGACAGTGACTCTAATCTCTGCAGTGCTTCCTGGGAGGTGATATGGCTTCTGATTCACTATCTTGAAGTGGGGAGAAAGGAGGTAGTTTTCAGGACTTCCACTTGATTTTTCCTACCAGACTCTATAAGCCAAGTTGCTAATATAAAGCTTCTGCCAGAAGCTAAGCATATCTACCCCAATTAAACATTTGAGACCAGGCCTACACAGGTCTAGAAAACACAAGGAAATTACATGAACAGGTAGCCCGTAGTCCCATGTCACCTACCGCTTTGCAACAATGCCCTTTCTTTAACTCACACATGGCTTCCTGGGTGGTTTCCTACAACCAGTAAACAAGAAGGAAAGAACTCAGGCTGCTTCACTGATGCGTTTGTGTGATACACTGCTGCTAGCCGAAAAGGGATTGTTGCTGCATTGCAGCCCTCTCAAGGGTGGCCTTCAAGGACAATGGTGAGGAGAATTCTTCCCAGTGATAGAATTATGAGTGGTGCACTTGGTCAACTTTTTTGAAGGAGGGAGAAGTGGTGTAGGATTTAGACATAGGTAGACGCCTGAGCAGTGGGCACATGTCTCAGAAGTTGGCCACAGGCTTGAAAGACAGGACTGGATGACAGGGACAAGGAGATCCAGGGAAGAATAATGTGGATTGACCTACAAAAAAGAGCATGGCATGTGTTGGTCTTCGCATCTCACAATGCTCATAGACACCAGCCATCTCAGAGGAGACATTCATCAACCAAATGGCACAGTGACTCATCCTGTAGGTGTCAGCCAGTCTCCCTCCTTGGCTATCCCAGGACTGACAGGGAGCCCTCTACAGTGACAATGACAGCAGAGGTAAATGCAAAGCAAAAGCCCAGCAGCCTGGACCCACTGCATCCCTTTGAAACAGATGTAGTTGCTGACACGGCTAACTGCCCAATCAGACAGCAGCAGAGGCTAGCACTGAGCCCTCAATATGGCTGCATTCCTCAGAAAGACCAGTCAAGGCATCAGTGACAAGGTAATTCCCTCAGACCCCTTCCTGAACGAGCCTTCCTCACCAGCCTCAGTACCTGTCTGGAGATGAGTTTGCCTTCCCTGCCAGGTGCCTTTGCCAGCACTGCCATCTGAGGACTAGCAGAATGCTTGTTATCAGTATGGTGTCCACATAATGTTGCCTCAAATGAAGGACCCACTTTATGGCAAGAGAGATGTAAAAGTAGGTGAATAAGGAAGAAATCCAATGGTTTGATTAGGTGTCATATCAGGGACAAACTGATGCAGAGTTGTGGCATTTCCTCGAGAATGTGGTAGGTAGAGTTAATGAATTAATGGCCAATATATGTTGCTGTTTCTCCAGTAACTAGAATACTTGGGTCTGGAAACCAAAGGGTAGTGTTGAGATTAAGCCCTTTTCCTCTCCCAGTGACCCACTGAAACCTTAGGCTCTAACTGGGCAGAGATGCCGATGTCCAGCAGAACTCTTCCAAGGGATGCAGTAAGATGACTAAAGTTGGAGCTGCAGCCACTACTAAGTCATGTTGAGCGCCTCAAAGTGAGTGAGCAGGCAAAAAAAGAAAAAGGAGTTCTTGCATAAATGGGGATAGTAAGCCCAGATGCCACCAGGATAGCAGCTACTTTATGGAGGCAGAGAGGATATATCTAGAAGCCAGGGAATGTCCTGAGGTATTTCTTGGTGCTTCCATATCCCATAATGATGGTAAATGGACACATCTCAAGGCCACCAAGAGATCAGACCCTTAAAGGATAAAGGTACAAGTCACCTCACTAGGCAAGCAAACCAGACCATCCAATTTTAGGATTGAGAATAAAGGAATCTAGAATGGGCAATGGAGGAGGGAGATGACGCTAGCTATAGCTAAGGGGACTGTAGCTCCTTTCACTCTTGCCTAAAATCTCAGAGGTTTCTGTTGGCTGTGCTCTTGAATGAGACTGTGACTATTGGACTTATACCTCTCATCGTAGAATATAAGTGAGGATATTGTGCTGTTACAAAACGGTAGGCCCTCCATGATGGTGTAGGAGCTGGGTCTCTTGGGAGGGCATCAGCAAACCTAAGCAGTACAGAGGGTAGACTGTTTCGCACGTCTCTAATGCACCATTTCAATCCCTCTCAGCATTACCAGCTCCAGGGGGCCCTTCATTCCAGCCACAGCCACAGCCACAGCTGCAGAGATCAACTCGGTATAGATACCCACCAATCATGGCTAAACCTGGCATTGCCTTAATGTACACCCATAGTATACATCTCTTTCCTCCTGCTTTGAGGCTTCTCCATTGGTCCTGAGATATGGGGTGCTGCAGGGTTCATTTAGTGCCCATGCAAAAGCAACTTGGAAATGCAAAGGAAATCATAGGCGGCCAACTTTTGGATGGTGAGATAAGGAAACCAGTAAATAAATATTTCTCTCTTCCTATCCCAGATCAACGGTCCTGAGAAACAGCTTCTCAAGAGAAAGACTCACAAGAATGACAACTCATTTATGTTTAATACCTTTACCTGCTCCTCCTTTTTCCCTGCGCCTTCCCCCTTACCTCATTTCTGGGACTGCACTCCTACACCAAGTAGCACAGACGTCTCGGCCTCAGGCTCTGCTTTTCGGGAAACCCAGGTTAGGACAGAGGAGGAAGAGCTGAGTGGCACCCTCAAGACAGTGTGAGGCCAGAAGTTCTGTATGATGAAGCCACCTGTGAAACGTCCCTCATGTGGGGGTGGCTCCAGAAAGTCTGAGAGTCTAGTGCTTGGTCTAGAGTTGTTTGCGTTCCAGCAACAGAAATCCCTCCTGCAATGCCCATTCCCTCAGCGACAACAACCACAGAAGCCTTCGCTCAAGTTTACCAAACACACAAATGCTTTACAAAAATGTACTTTTGTGGATATCACCTGAGAGATGAATTTCATATCATGGTCGACAGACCAGAGCAAAGGCTGCCCACATGCGACACTGTGAGGAGCTGTAACCAGAACTTAGTAGAGAAAAGAGGCCTGCATCAGAGGCAAGCATAAGAACATTAGCTTTTGTGGAATTGGCTTAAATATTGAATACGGCTTTGGGCTTCCAAAAGCCACAGAATAGGGGAGAGAGCGGTTCTATCCAAGGGACAGAGAGGATCCCATCCAAGATCTGAAATATGAGCAGTGTAAAGTATCCAAAATCAGACTGTAGGAGCTTAAATTCAGAGACTATCCCTTGCAAGCAAATTACTTAGCTTCTCTGTGGCTCCAGTTTTATAAATAAAAAAATAATCATAATAATACAAAGTTGTTGAAATCAAATGACTCAGACACATAGCACTTCACAAAGCTTATTTCTATTTCAGTATTATTATTTAATGCTTTCGTCTAATACAAATAAAAGGCTCAGATACAGAGTCATAGGATATCTGATCTAGAAGGATGTTCAGAGATCCTCGAGCCCAACCTCCACTCATTCCCAGAGAGAAGAAGGAGATTGCCCAGGGACACAGTTAATCCAGGTCAAAACCAAAGCAAAGTGTCCTGAATCCTATCCAGTGCTCTTTTCTCTGCCTTTTGTAGAGAAGTTCCCACACATCCAGCATCAAGACCATTACAAATCAGAAAGAGAGCTGGAAACGCATGTTTTGTGCTTATAATGTGTCCCAAAGTCCCTGCATGCTCTGTTAAGCACTGCCCTAGAGGGTGTCATCCTACCAAATAGCATTGGTCAGCACACTGTCCAGGTGAGTTTTTTGTAACCTGTGGCCCACCCACATCACTCATTCTGTGGAAAATTATGTGAAAAGTGCATATTCCTAGTCTCTTTGCAACACCCTCCAAATCAGACTGTCTGTACAGGGCTTGGGAGTTGGAATTTTCAGAAGTTCCCTGGTCCTTCTGCCATGGGCCTGAAGCTTCACAACTGTATTTCTCCTGCACCTGGATCCTGAACTCTATCTTGGATACTTTAGTGTTTTAAACACGATCCCACACAGTGATGCATTTGCAGCTTCTAGCTCATGCCAACTGCCAAGACCTCCCTTGGATGGGTCTTTCCATTCACCACACCCTTGAAAAAGCAAGAAAAAAAAATGTGTTCTATTGAGTTAAATCCTTTAGGATACAAGATTTGGGAGAGAAAGTAGTTCAGAGCTCAAAGAGACCTTGCACTTGATCCCAAACCCAATCCAAATCAGAGATTCTCCTGTGCAAATTTATTTAATTTAAAGAAAAAGACAACTAAGGAACCCCCTAGGTACCATTTGGCTAGAAAAAGGAGGCTCGTCAGAGGACGTGAATAAGCACTTGTGGGCTGCCCGCCTTCCACTCTACTCCAGTGCCCTCATCAGCACACCAGACAATGCCTCTCACTTCCCCAGTATCTGTAAAGAAGGGTGTGGCAAATATCGAAGCACTAAATTTCACTGCTATTTTTGTCTCAAGGAGGATGAGAGTTGACAAATGTGCCCTTGAGATGAGCCAGAAAGGGCAGGACATGCCATCTGCCTAAGTGACAGGAGTTTTATCCTTGATTAAGGCTCGATGTCCCCCAATGACAGAGCCACACTTGCTCTTGAGAGAGGCCAGTGGCACAACTAACAAAAACCACAACTACTCTCTGTCCCCCCTTCTCTGCCACACTGCCTCCTGCCCCCAGGCTATCGGAAACCAGCTCTGCTGGACTTGACGGTGAAGCAGCAGGGGTGGTCCCTAGATCAGCAATAGGTTGTAGCCTCCTCTTCCCTCAGTCCCACAGGTTCGAGGGTTTGCAAATAGTCAGTTGCACCCCTAGGGGGCATTTGGAAATGTGAGGGTAAGGGGAGTTTCTTTTATCACAATAAATGGGGATGCTACTGGCATCTGGCAGGCCAAGGATACTAAATTTTGCGATGTAAGAGGCAGTGTACCCAACAGAGAAATATGCCAGCAAAAGTGCCAGTTGTGCCCCAAGGAGTACTGCTAGTAGATTGTGACTTTCAATATGTTTTGATCAAGACCCTTGGTCTTACAATCTCATAAACACACATATCTGAAACAAATGTTTTGTGTAGCAAAAATTTCTCTTACTACATGTGAATGTACTCAAATATTTTGTACTCTATTCTGTTCCATTTTATTTTTTTAAAAAAAGGCTAATCAAAACCCATTAAATAGATTTCATGACCCACAAATAGGCCACAACCCATATTAGGGTGTGATTGTTTCAAAGCTCTTCATCAGCCCCAGGGGTGGGAATATGGAATGAATCTCACCATGAGAATCACTGGCCTGTTCTTACGCATATTACTTGACCTAAAAAAAAATCTCAGGCCTAAAGTGAAAGCCCCAGTGATTTCTGATGAGCTAAACCTGTCTTGCTCTGTCTCCCACAACCGATGACCAAAGAGAGACAAATAGTCGTGCATTGCTGAGGCCCGTGGTTTTTCCAGGCCCTGCTCTGAGGCCTGCAGCCCATGTGTTTTGCGTTTCCCCACAGTGGGAGCGGATGGATCCGACCCATTCAACGGCTCTTGCATCACCACGGACAATGAGACCAGCCACAATGGGAATGGGGCAGGGGTGGAAATGAAAACCCTGAACTCAGCCAAAAGGCCTTGAATGTTTCTCAGCTTCACTGAGCTACATCCTGGATCCTTATGCTTGATGGGTAGCTTGATTTCCCAAACCCGTTCCGATTTCCCTACCATCATGTGCAAGCATGCCAGGTTCTAACAAGGCAGAAACAAGCACAGGAGCTAATGCCGCCCGGGGGACTCAGGGCAGGGCCTATGACACTGGTTGGTGGGAGAACCAGCCACCCTGTGATCAAGTCCTGACCACTAAGTCCTCAGTCACAAATTAAATAATCTGATCCCTTCTTCCATTTGCTTCCTCCTAATATTTTTACCACATTCTTAACAACCATGATATCAAGATATGACTTTTAAAAAGATACCACTTTTCCTGGATTCTGTGATTCAGTGTTCTCACATGTAAAGCCCTCATGTGAGGCACCACACATGAACTCAGCCAGAAGCCTAGTGTCACTTAGGACCCAGACCCCACCCCAAACCCTACCCCCATGATTCCAGGCCCCTGGGGATCCCAGCCCTACAATGGATCCTGTTCTTAATGACTCATGAGATTTCATATGTCTTCTCACCAAAAAGCAGACAAAATAAAAGCTTCGCATGTCTCTGCCTCTATTTTTACAGTCTAAACAGATGGTCTAGACATCTGTCAGAACCCTCACAGTTTCCTCACCACCTATCTCATTTGATCATCACAGCCACCCTGAGATGGCAGGCACGTGCTGTTATTCCCATTTTAGAGATGAGGAAACTGAGACTCAGAGAGGTTAATCAGCTAGTGTTGCCAAACTCAGTCAGTTCATAAAGGGCAGAACTGGAATTTGAGCTTGAGTCTTCTGGTCTCGTATCCCATCCCACCCATCACCTCGGGAAAGTACACAGGCCTTTTTTAGAACTTTGGGCACGTACCTCGCTGTCTGGGTGATACACAAAAAGGAAAAGATATGAGAGTTTTTACATTCACATGAGAAGGTACAAGGGTACAGTGGGACTTCTCTGGGAGATGCAAGGTTTCTAACAGCAACGTGAGGCCAGAGAAATCCCAACACACCAATACTGATGTGGGTGCCTTGCTGCTTGGTTGGGGCCAGCTCCTGTGCTCCTACTTTGAGCAGTTGCCTGTGGTCTGTGAATAAAGAGGAAAGATCAATGCTGGCTTTGTAGGTTCTTTTTAGAAAAGCTCAGAAGTGGGCCAGATGCAGTGGCTTGCACCTGCAATCCCAGCACTCTGGGGGGCTGAGGTGGGAGGGGTGCTGGGGGCAAGGAGTTCAAGACCAACCTGGAGAACATAGTGAGACCCCCATATCTACAAAAAAGTTTAAAAATATTAGCCAGGCATGGTGGCACATGCCTGTAGTCCCAGCTACTTGGGAGGCTGAGGCAGCCTCGAGGATCGCTTGAGCCCAGGAGTTCGAGGCTGCAGTGAGCCACAGTCTCGCCACTGTACTCCAGCCTGGGCAACAGAGGGAGACCCTATCTCTACTAAATTAAAATAAAAAATAAAAAGCTCAGAAGTGGAAAATATCTCAGAAAAGACTCTCATAAAAAACAAATGAAATGAAAAATAACTTTTTATATTTGTTTAATTTAAAAGGACAAGCTTTAATTACTTAAAAAATTATAAGAACAGCTCTTTGACCAAATTTTAATGTACATGTGTTACAAGGGATTTTTTGAAGCCAAATTTCCTCTTTTATGTTTGTGGACCTCATGAAATGGAACACCTACCTTCTTCAAAAGATACTTTGAAGCCATGAAAATATTCATATGCTTTGACTCAGTAATCCCCTTCTGGGAAACTAGCCTAAGAAAATACCCTGAAATATGGAGAAAGCCATATGCAGAAAAATATTCATCAAAGAGCTGCTTAGTGAAAAAAACTGGAATCAACCCAAATATTCAAAAAGGGGAAGGAGGCTGTTAAGTAAATGATGGTATAAACCTCAAAGAAATATTCTATAGCCCTTAAAAATGATGGGTTTAAAGTTAATGGAGGATTGTAGAAAATGCTTATGATAAAATAGTAGTTGAAAAAGTCTAGAAAAACATTTAAACACACATGAGTTGTAAAAATAACACGGAAACATAAAAATATAGTTGTCACTATATCAAAGTGGTAGGCGTATGGATTTTTACCTTGTTTTCAAATTTCTCTAGTGTTATTATAGCTCTATTTTTCTAAAAAAAATCCAAATCCTTCAAAAAGATAACAATAGATGCCATTAATGCTTTAAGCAGGAAGAAACATTATTAGTAGAGGTGAGAGTAAGTAGAGAAACTGCCCATCAACTTATTTCGTGCCTTTAGAATGTTCTCGTGTTATAGGAAATAAATACTGCATATATTCAAAAAGCAAACATAAAAGTATTGTTCAAGGCACAAAAAACGCAAATTATACTACTGCAGAAACCATTCAGCATTTAAGGATGCTCTTATTTCTCTGTCTTCTGGTTGCTATGGAGGCACTTACAAGGGCTTTCTTGTCAAGGAGTATTAAAATGACGCTCAGTATGTCTCTACATTTGTATTTCACTTGTAGCACTCAATGTGCCGTGATCAGTTAGATATGCATTTTGGATTTTTTTGTTGTTGTTTGTTTTTGTTTTGTTTTGTTTTTGTATTGTTTTGTTTTGT